>VDFB02178478.1:0-34211 GCA_007258455.2 Sequoia sempervirens
ATTGAGATGATTAATTCCTTTGAAAATGTTTATATTTCTCATATTTTGAGAGAGGGAAATATGTTAGCCGATTTATTTGCTAACTTTGGTGTTAGAGACAACAAGGAGTGGGATTTGAATGAACCTATTCCTTATGAGGCTATGGCTATATTGAATAATGAAAGTTAATCTAATGTTGTTATTATGGTACATTAAGAGGTGCATATCCTTATTCACGGGATTGAGTATCATGAATGAGGAGGTTAATATTATGATTTTGAGGGGTGGTTTTCCCGAGGTGTGGAGTTATAATTCATTATTACTTTTGTGTCTGGGGGCTAGCTTCACACGGATTGTGGGTGTTTATCATCCTAGTTTCCAGAGACTTCTACTGGGTGTTCTTGTTGTCGGCAGTGTTTGCTCTATTATCCTGAGCTTACTGTTGTGTGTTTGGTTTCTACTTGTTTCATCTAGTGTGATGGGTGGGGATAGAAACTAAACCAAGCCTCGGTCATGTCTTACTACTAAACAGAGGAAGGAGGTCTAGGAAGTTTTAGAGAAGGGAGGTTTAACTCCATACATGGAAAGACTGCATGGTAACAGTGCCCAGGTCACCATTTTGGTTGTTGAAGGATGGAATGAGCGAACCCTGAATTTGGGTGGTAGGGATATCGTGGTTGATGAGGAATTCATTGCCCAAATCACTGGCCTGGCTATTCAAGGTATGAAGGTGTTTAGAGATAAAAAAAGAATCATAGGCTGCAATGTCAATTTTCTTTAAAGGAAATGAGGGAGCGGATTTGAAGCCAGCGAAGAGCGGTGGGTATCAGAGGAGCTCTTTGAAAGCGATTTAGCACAATGTTGCTGAAGAAATTATGAGGTACGTTACCCTAGAAGGCAGGTATACTACGATCAACACTTACCATTTTCTTCTACTGAACCATTTTCAGCATAAGAAATGGGTGTCCTTTCCCTACTATCTACTAATGTCACTCGATTTTGGGATTAAAGATCATAGAAAAAACCCCAAAAACCATATTTTGCATGCAAGTTTAATTATTTTGATCTATGAACATGTCAAAGCTCATGAAGTGAAAAATACTCTAAGGTCTCTGAAGGATAATACTGCCAAGCCCAAGGATGGCTATGAGATGGACTCGGGAGAGGAAAGGGTTAGCAAGAAGCCTAAGAAGAGGAGGCTTATTTTGAATGAAGAATCTGATTCTAATAAGGATGACGATGTTGATTATGTCCCAAACTCGTATGCCACTTTTGATGAGGGCCCCAATTCCCCAGTTCTGGGTAAAAATGGGAAAAGGAAATTGGATGATAAGGTGGGCTACATGACTTGCAGTGATGAGGGGTTGGGGTATGTTCCTTCTAAGGGGGGTAAGGATGAAAACTACCTTTATGGGGAAGCTTCTTCTCCTCCTCCAAAGACTAGACATGTGCAGGAGCTTGTGGAGGGGAGCCGAAAAGGTAAGGCTGCTGGGCTTTTCCTAGAGAAGAGTCTCCCTCTCTCCTTGGTTGGCAGTATCTATGGTGTGGCTTCGTTGAGTTCTGAATTGGGGTTGTAGAAGTAGGGTAAGGAAAGAGATGTGTGTGGTGGTACTGTGGGACCTAGTAAAGAGGATGCAGACATGATTTTGAAAAGGAAGGTTGTTGTAGAGGAAACTGATGCTTCATTTGAAAGATGAAGACTCCTACTTCAGCTGGTAAAGGTAAGGAAATTTCTGTTGAAAAGGTTCATGCTAGCTCTTCTGATGAAGATGTTGCTATGGGAAACATGTTGAGAACCTTGATAGGAAGGAATTTTCTGATGTGTTGGGCTTGGCCCGCAATAGTGCCAATATGCTTTTTAAACTTTTTAAATAGTTTTTCCATGAGACTAATAGGATCAATGTTAGAATTAGAGTGTTGCTAGTAAGGCTAAGGACCCTTCTATCTAAAGCCAAATTGATAATCTCATGGATTCTCTTAACACCATGGCCAATACTATGGTGGAGGAAACTATTAATTTGAAACAAAATTTGGAAGGTAGAATGTTATCCCTTGAGGATAAAGTTGATAAGTTGTGGAACTTTGTGTTGAAGGGAGGTGATGCCTCTAAGGTCTTGGTTATTTTGGATTCTACCAAGGTGACTTCCCCTCTGACTGTTGCTAAGAAGAGAAAGGAGAATGTGTTTGTTTATGTTAATGCTGTTGGGGGTAAGCTAATGGATGTGGAGGGTGTTGCTGAGAAAGGTGTTGTGAAAGCTAGTGTTTTGAGTGTTAAGGTGAAAATGGGTGGGCTAGGAGCTAGAACCAGAAATAGAATGAAAGCCCAGGTTGGGGCCTCGTGTATTGAGATGTTTGATACGTTGGATAATGAGCAGACGTTGGAAGCTCGTGAAATGGAAGTTGTGGAGACTTTGAATAATCTGTAGTGCTACTGGCTGGTTCCTTCTTTTTGGTTATTTTTTGGCTAATGTTCAATTGTTGTTGGGTTGATTGTTGCTTTATGTTGTTATCTTTTTTTATCAGCTTCTTTTTGATGTAAAGGGTTCTAGGCCCCTTCAAAACCCTTTTTTACCTCGAATCAAAACATGTTCAAGCAAGTCACACATGATGGAGAGAAACTTAATCCCTTGTGATTAGCACTAGTTTATCATTCCACCATATGTGAGCACTTGGGTCATTTTCTTATACACCTCAAAGTGCTTGTGAATACCTAGTTTCAAAATATTGATTTTAGACATATATGATATACTATCACATATAACCTTGATCCATAAACAACTAAAGTGGTCAATAGTTTATGGATAAGCAATATTAATTCATTAACACCTTCAAAAATAACCTTCTCCACACTAATTATAGAATTCAACATACATATGTTTCACATATTTAATTAGAAAAAGAGAGAGAAATAATAAATACAAGAAGTGCTAGCATCATTAGATCTTGATTATAAACACACCATGTACAATCCAAAGAAACACAAACTAGGTGATAACTCTAGAAGAATGAGCTTGGAAAGCTCCTCGCATCACCATGTTTTAATCTCTTTACAAGTGTAATGCCAAAAAGCTTATACAAAGGCTTGACACACATAAATAAGCTCCTACAAAAACTACAAATAGTCTCACCCCCTAATAACACCTATATGTTATCAGGATTTACACTCCAAGAGTACAAACCATTAAGGTTTTAGCACTACACTACAACTTGTTTGTAATGTTCTAACACTTTTTTATCATTCTCCACTATGCATATGTAGGGAAATTATTTACACATCTCACAAACCAAGAAAAGGAAGATCAAACATTTAAATACAAAAAGACTAAATAAAATATTTTAATTCCATCATAGCTTGCATCATAATAAAAATGTCACATTTTCTAGTACAAGATTGTTGCTTAATCTATGTGTTCATTATGCTAAACAAATCATTCACCATGTTAAATAGAGAATTTATTACCGTGATCACAAATTCATTGCGATGAGTATGCAATCAACACCTATGAAAATTAGTGATTTTACCACAAGAGGAAAAATAATGAATTTATCACTTGCACTCAAACTTAGACCTATCCTTGCAATATTCTAATCCACTTCCAAGATCAACACTTTGTTCTAGGCTTTGGTTCTTCATGAATTGAATGTTAGTGACACATAGACCTCAATGACCTAGCTTTAATGTTCTATATTTTGAATCACAACTCCCTAATGGGAAGGCTCTTAGTCCCCAAAACTTACTAAGATTTAGAATAAGCAACTTTCATCCCTATATAGGCATCCAACAAAATACTTTCTCTTCAACCCTTGAAAATTGCACTCACCTACTCTTACCAAACAACCCTATATCTATTTATTTCTCTTTATGTGTGAAGCTATTTTCTATCCCCATCAATTGCATCCTCAAAATCTAAACATAAAATCATCCACTTGCATTAATCAATCATTTTATTTTTGAGGTAGTACACAAAACAATCCTAGATTTTTCATTATGAGAGTTAGAACTAAGATTCAAGGTCAACCCATATTGGTTCTTCCATAAGAAATAGATTGATCTCCTTCACTTAGATATAGACTTTCAAAGACTACACTAATTTTTTAAGGAGCCACATTAGATGCTACCTTAGCTACAAAAACCAATATAAGCCCAAACCATAACATGCATTGCTTCATGAATTTCACTTTTACATTACCCTTCAACTACCCCCAAGGAATAAAGATGTGGGCAGATTCTTACTTCCAAACCAAGCTCTTCAACTAACTTGCAAGAAATAATGTTTCCATGAGAGCATGAATCAAACAATGCAACAAACTTATTACCTTTGGCTTGGTCTTAGTTGTGGAATAACTTAGTGAGATCCTCTTCACTTAGAGTTATGCCATCAAAATAATTCCCTTACACAACATGGCACATGAAATTTTCTCATCCACTATTAATTCACCATCTATTTATTTACTTTTGTCCACATAGACAACATTCTTATCTTTCAATTTCTTTATCTAAGAATGTGCTAACTCTAGAACCAAATTCCAACACATTTTACCTACATGCCCATCATTGTCACAATGATTACAATGAGTTTTATCTTACCTTTACCCTTTTTTTTGCCATATTAGTAGTATTATTTGTACCCTTGCATCTTGGTTCTTACCACCATAATTTTTTTACCCACCCTTGTGATTTTGAGAAGTTTTACCCTTCATATCCAACTCAAGGCAGTGTGCTTATGCACATGTCTTTTCTATGTTTTGGGGATTAGCATTGAGAACGTATCTTGATAGGTGATCCTCCTGCATGCTTTATCAACACCTCATGGTCCATAACAAATTTCCCAAGATAAATTGTTCACTTCCAAAACTTACTTGTGTATACTTGCATGCTTTACCCATCAAATTGCTTCAAATAATGACACTGCATCACTCTTTTTTCTTCATGGAAAACTGGGTGGAATTTTTTCTTTAATAATATTTTTATGTCCTCCTAGAGTCAAACATTAGAGGCACTTTTTGAATATTCAAGGAGTGTGCATATCTCTCTTGAATCATGCAAGATCACGTCGAACAAAAAATCAACCTTGTAAACGAGATTTGTTGGTGTAGAACAAGCTAATGTAGATTGAAGTACACCTCCATTTGGGATAGCCATTGGTCCAAATTTTCAGCACTAATATTTCCATCACATAATTGAATTCCAATATTGTTCTTGAATTTGAAGAATCTCTCTAACATAGAATCTACTTCTCTTACTCTACATCCACCTTTTCAATTTCATCCTTTTATTGACTGTCTACAAGGTCCATGCTTTCTATCAAGGAAAGCATTATAATTTCTAACCTATCAGTTTTTCTTCATCATGATTATCTATGCCACATATTCTTTCATTTATTTTGAACCATACTTATTCATCATCCTCCCTTTCTATTATCATTGTTCATAACCACTCTCTTGATTCAATTTTAGGTTCAAAAGGCACTAGACTTCCACTCTCACTAGATTGAGTGACGGTATAAACCTTGGAAATGAGATCAAAATCCTATAAACATAGGTTATACAAATGCCTTAATACCACTCGATCCATAAAAAAAAGTAGATTTATACTCTAAGGGGTCACCAAATTACAAATATACAACACTAACCCACTAATAACCCCTTTAATAATATGTTTTTCCGCATAAATTGTAGAATGCAACACACACATATATATGTTTCATATACCTTATTAGTGAAATAGAGAGAACTAATAGATAAAATAAGTGGAAATATTATAGAATTGTGATTGTAAACATGATATGTATTGTGGAGAAGCCTAAACTAGGAAAAAATCACATGAACCCTTTCATCAACCCCATCAGCAACACTTCCATCAATCTCATCATTTGGAGATATGGAGATATTAAAGTTTTAAGGTTCAAAAAGTCTCGTAAAGAAAATTCAACTTGAACTTTGGACCTTTTATTGATCAAATGGGACCTTGATGAATGTTTTATCAATTATTGATATGGGAAAAACATGGTGAAAGACCACTTTGAGCTCTTCATTTTTTTTTAAAGGCTCAATCAGGTGCCCAAATCAAAAACTTTATGTCTCTCAAAAGTTGTGCTTCCTATTTTTTATATTTTTAAATTTGAAAGTTTTCTTGGGTTGGGAAAAGGAAGAACAGGATTCATATACCATCCAATGGGATTCATTTTTTGTTATTTTCAGAGAATCATATTTGACTCATCACAAAATGGAAAGAGAGCTCATTCAAGATAGAAACAAATTGGTGAAATTGTATCTTTCACCATAAATTTAAATATTTCTAGATCCATTTGTAGGTGTTGTTGTTATAGGTCACCATTTTTGTTATTTCCATACTTGCATGTCTAATTTCTTGATTGTATTAGAGCCCATGTTGTTGTAGCAATAGCCCTAATGACCCTTGTAGTTTGTATTTATAGATTTTGTACTTGTTTGGTTGAAGAAAATAAAAAAAAGTTGCATATATTATCTATCTTGTGTTCCTCGAAGTTTTGTTGATTTTGTATGATTATGTTTGAGGGGGAGTACTCTTCATCAAAAAATCTATGTGGAAATTTTGACCATTACACTTTTTATAATAGGAATTATTATTTGGAAAATATGGTTGATTTATAAGCCTTTGTTATTTCTAATTGGGCTAATGGTTTATATTGTAGAAGGTTCACAATTGGTTGCCTTTATTTGTAGGTGTAATTAGTTCAATGGGAAAATGATAGTCTATTATTTTTATTGTTTGTGCTACAAAAGAAAAGTACATGGTTGTGGCACAAGCCTATGAGAAGGTAGTGTTATTTTAGAGGTTGTGTTCAAGAATTGGTTTCCAATGTAGATAACTTAGATTTGGATGTCGCAATCAAAGTGATATATGTCTAGCTAAAACCCCAACGAATCATGCTTGCACAAAGCACGATGATGTATGGTATTACTTTATTTAGGAATAGTTTATGATGGTAGCATCATGTTATAAAAAGTGGACAACTTAGATAATGTTGTAGATTGTCTCTCAAGAAATTTAGTTGGTGCAAGGAGTCCATGGTTCTCTCTTCTTTAATACCTTGATTCAATGTTTTCATGACTATGTAATTGCAATATTAATGTCGAGTGGGAAATTGTTGGGATTAGTTGACATAAACCTTGCAAATCCATAATGTTTTAATTACATTTAATTATTATTTTCAAAAGATAATGTTATGTCTCCAAGCATCATGGAGAGGGTAGACTTGAATGACTTTTATAGATGGTAAGGAAATTATTTATAATTATCTATGGACTCTGATAAGCAATTACAATGGCATTTAGTGCAGGAAGTTACAAAAGGAAGAACCTTGGAAACTAGTCAATAGTGAGAGATGTAAGAGGATGTTTGGTCAATCTTCTCATAGAACACCTAGGATGGGAAAATTCCATAATGAAATAATTTATCCATTATGACAAGATTGATGACATGTAAGTGGTATAAGAGGAGTTACACACTATTCAGGGTGGTTTTCCATGTGTGGTGAGTTGTGAGATTATCCATGATGAAGGTGGATGCCTAGATTTGGCAGAGTAGTTTTTGCCACATGTTTTGTAATACCATTAACGGTATCTTGTATGTGTATCTCATATATATTGGTACTTAGAGATAGTAGAATTATAAGATTTTTTTGCAAGACATTCAAGCACCATTATGCTACCAGAATACAAAGGAATAAGAAAATTGTATTGATGTAACTAATTTTAGGATTGTACAAGCTTGAGTCTCTTTGGGTGTGGAGTTTTCCCATTAAACATTATTTTTATCAAAGTAAATAGGAAAATCACCTAATAATTAATTAATGGCGCCTTTTACTTTATTACATTTAAGCTAAACTTAGGAGTGATTTTTATTGTTAGATTGGGTTAATTATAGGTCATGTTGTCTCATTGTATAGGTTAATGACACTTGTCACAATCTAATCAAATCCTCATCTAGGGCTTATTTTTTCTCTTTTTCATAAGGATTCACCTTTCACTGTAACCATTCAATTTAGATATATTTAGTACACATATAATTGATTTTCTAGATCAGATCTTTGCTCATGGTTGCATAGCAAATCAATTGCTTGTTCTCTATTTATGATAGGTATTTTGGTTGTAGGTGATTTATGTGAGGTGTAGGGTTCACTATAAACTCCAACATGGTATTAGAGCACCGGATATGTAGGTTGCTATCCAAATTTTGTGAGATATTTCCTAAAGGGAAAAAATAGCCCATCCTAGAGGAAAACAAGCATCACTACTAGATCCATAATGACCAAGAACCTTAGGAATGTCTGTAAAATCACTCAAATCTGAGCAATTGACAAAAAAAAGAAAAAAATTAGCAACAAGGACCTTTGTACAAAAAAATTGTACATTTGTACAGATCTATACAACCCTTGTCGCCATTAATTCTCGTCACAAGCCTAGTACCTTAGGGTTTCATCATTATTTTTTTATTTTTTTTACAAAATTTGAAACAACAAAATAAAATAAAATAAAGAGTTGTGGTACCTACAAGGTACATGCTCCTATAGGCACGTACCTATGGAAACATATGGCCACTCTGACAACCCTCTTTTCAATTGGAAATTCCTTTCTCACTCTCATTAGTGTCCATTCCTCCAACACTAGAGGATTTAATTTCTTAGCCGAGGGAAGTCATCCCATCACCCATCACTCAACTAACATAGACCCCAAACTACCAAGCATTTGGCGACTTTTATGACTCGTGGTTTTTTCCAACTAGTGAGAGAATATTATGGAAGTAGTTGAGAATATACCACCAGCAACATTTTTTCCAAGCAACCAGGTTTTTTTCCTGACAACTAGTTTTTTTCCCAATGACCCAAGGGAATATATTGACCAATTGAAGAATATTCTTGTTGATATCATAATGATGTCATACATATGATAGACCCTACTAAGCCCCTTCTAGCCCTCATTTGGCCTAAATTTTTTCTCTTTTGGTATAACTTGGGCATACAATGTTGAAATTGGGAAAACAAGATATCATCGAAAAGTTGGTTTTGAGCACTTTCTAGTGGTATAGGTCTAATCATTAGTTTATTTTGTTGGTGCAATTTATCACCTATTGAAGTCATATCATTATTTTTTACCTTTGAGTTCATAAATTTTCATATGGATCTCCAATTTCTATGGTTCTTGTGACATTGGAAAGGTATTTCAAAGCCCTTCAAATTCACTTATGATTTTTTTCCAAAATCTACCCCAAGTATATTTTATTCATTTTTTTGTGATTTCACATTCTACTTAATTACTTGGACTTCTTGGCACCTAGAAATGATATGTTTACATGAGATGACTTCATTTGATCTAATTTACATGCATTGAGGTTATCAGTCTCTAACTTTTTATTTGAAGTTTTATCATGGGTTTTTTTGTGCATCCTTTTTGTGGTCATCTTGGAAAAGAATAATTATGAGTATTGGAAAAATGGTATCTTGACAAATCTTAGGTGGCTTGATCTTTTTCCTTATCTTTATGTACTCAAACCTATACTAGACACACGAAGGGGTAGATCAACTTGGGGTACTATATTGACCATGTTGTAAGTTTGATTTGTTCTAGTGTTGATACTAACACTAGATGTGTTGTATCAGACATTGATTAACCCCACACACTTTGGACTAGACTTTGGGAGATCCATGGAGACCCTCATATCTCTCCATTCTCAAGGGATCCTTTTGTAGATTATCTCATTCCCTTTGCAAATGCAAATTATATACTCTTTAATGATTATACTTTAGAGGAGCTTGGGTGTATCACATGTTTTGCATGTTTTGATGGTTCAAAGACTTGTCTTCATGTTCCCACTCTTCATATTGAGATCCAATCTCCATCTTTTGTTGTTCCTAATAAATTTTTCATCACTGCATCCATGGCCCCTATAGGTTCAGTACAGTAGGACATCCATCATCTTCTAGACATAGCTACTTGGGATTCATATCTTGTAGACATATCATCCTTGTTTGTGGAGTCACAAATTGAAAGTTTGGAGGATTATTTTGAGGAAATCCATCTCCTCTTTACTGATAGCCACATCATCATTGTTAGCCCACCATCATCACGGTCTTTGGACCTTGTTCTACATTAGTCTTCATAGGATCTTGGATTGACATTATCTCATTCCGACATGTGGACATTTGATAAATTTTTAGAGGCACGCATCATTTGGATTTGGATTTCCTTATTCATCCATCATTTGGGAATGGCTTCTCTAATCACTAGTGGTTATGTTTCTTCCTAAAGAGAGAAATGTTGTTTGCAAGTAGTGGATTGTGTTATGTCTTCAGGCTTTCATCATCGGCACAAGAGCTACTTCTTTATGGGGGGATTCATATCCTCTTTTTCTCTCTCCTTGGGGGGACATCTATTGTACTTGTGTGACAAAAGTAGTCCTTGGGGGTCATATCAATTCCTCATCCTTCTTTCCCTAGTGTAGCTATTCTATTTTCTCTCTTCTGGAGATGATTTTTACTCATGTGGTTTTCTCCTTTTCTCTAGTTATGAGATATTAATTTTTTTGTACATGGGTTCATCACCAGGCCTTGTAGTTGGGACCCATCCTTGCATTCATCATTTCATTTTTCATTAGGTTTTAGCTCCTCCCTAAGTTGATCTTAAGGGGGGTGTTGGAGTAAATATAAAAATCACCTAATAATTGATTAATCATTGATTAATTATTAGGCCCCTTTTACTTTTTTACACTTGAGCTAATGTGTTTTTTTGTTATTAGATTGGGCTAATTATAGGTCATGTTATCTTATTGCATAAGATAATTATATTTGTCAATCTAATCAAATCCTCATATAGGGTTTTCTTTTTCTCTTTTCATAAGGATTCACCTTTCATTAGAATCATTCAATTCAGATATATTCAATACACATACAATTACTTTTCTAGATCAGATCTTCTCTCATGGTTGCATAGAAATTCAGTTATTTATTCTCTTTATGATAGGTGTTTTGGTTGCAAGTGATTTCTAGGAGTTTTGGGGTTTACTATCAACTCCAATAGTGTTATGGCTTGTATTTTCTTGCAATGTTAGTTTCATTTTATCTTATTCTCTATCATGGTTAAATAATTAGGATGCATTAAAGAGCAACATTTCTTGTTATATTGTTTCACCCTATTTTTAGCACATACTCTATTAATAGGAATTTGTTTGTATTTAGTTTACCTTATTTTATAATAATTGGGTGGTTCCAAACAATAGTAATGACTCAACACAATAATATGATTCACTCTTCACTTAAATAGATCAACACCAACTATAAGATATCATTGTCAACAAAGTATGGTGAAATCTTGTGTTGTTGATGCTAATAATGCTTGTGCATTTGAAAGTGTTTTGAATATAGCAACAACAATGATATTACAAGGAGTTTTATTTTATTATAAATTTTTGGGAACTAGCAGTAGAAATTTAAAGCAAGAATGTTGCTAGTAGTAGATATTTAGAGCTAAGAAATTTATAAGCTTTCATCAACTACTAGAGAAAGAGTAGACTAAATCAAGTTGTGAGAAATAAATGAATTGCTTTAAAATTATCTCAAGACATCACAATCATTTCCCTCAACTATGTGGATTATTTGTTATTCTTGAAGGAAAAAAATGCTTATCACATATCATTATGGCAGATTTATTTAGCATTTTGTGAATGCCTCGCAATTCCAACAACTCTTTAAAAAGATGGTGTGGCACACTTTATTGGGAATGAAATATTGGTGGACATAAACCCACACAAGAAGTCTATCAACTAAATATTTTTATAAGAATACATAAATACACGCACAAGTAACAATTGAAATGTATTTGTCAAAAAAATATGATTTTTTTTTTTTAGATTGTAGGAATCAGTGCACGACCCTATAAACTTCAAGTGGCTTGGTAAACTTTTAACGGTGTGGCCTTGCGCCACACCCTCGATACCACCGGGGTGGGGGAGACTAGACCTAAGTGACCAACCTCACCTTGAGGGAAGATTTAGTGAACCAAGCTAGGGCCCCAACCCAAAAAATATGAAATTTTAACATATGTGAAAATATCTACATTATTATTTCAAACTTATAAATAATTAAAAATACAAATCATATCATGTCATAATTTTGACAAAATATTATTGAGCTCATTTCTTTCAATTTTAACAATAAATATTAATTAGCCCATCTGGGTAGTGGAGTTGGCTTGGGCCGTGGGTTTGCTTCCCATAGGTCTCGGGTTCAACCCCCTGCTCTCGCAGTTGACCGGAGGCCTGTATGCGGGCTATGGCGTCCACCCGTAAGGGCTAGTCTTGCCCAAGGTATGGCTATGGCGTCCACCCGTAAGGGTAGTCTTGCCCAAGGTATGGACACCCTTGCCGCAAAAAAAAAAAACAATAAATATTAATTACCTTAAATAATATATAAATAAATGATATTTTAAACAAATTTGAAATGTGATTGTTTCAAATAATAGAGCCCACATTGTGGTTTGTGCATCACCATTGGGCCCTCTAATGTTGGTAATGACCTAGGTTGAAAGCACCCGTGGCTTTTAACATGTGACTAGTGGGGCCCCACTTCTGTTGTAAAGGGAATCTAGAAGCTTCTAAACGTTAGACCTGCTTTCTAATTAATGGGCCCACCATACAATACAAGCCCGACAAAATTTCAGCATGCAGTTAACGTGACTAGTTTAATGACGTTGCCTCACGCAACCCTTCCCAAAATTCATCCACTTTTCTCTATAGAGTTGAATGAACGTTAGTACGACGTACATTTGAAAGAGACGCTTGTGATGAAATGAATAAGGTTGTTCCCACATGGTTGATCTCACACCTATGAATTTGGTCATTAAAATTTTGGTTGATTTTTTAATGAAAAGATGGACAAATATGTTTGGTATGATTTATTGTTGTTCCTTTGATTAGAGATAGTGACTTACATTCATTTGAGCATCTCGATATCTAATCTCTTTATGAACATTAATTGCAAATCATTCAAGGAACATTTCAATTTGGTATTCTAAAACAAATCTAGATCTCTGCATTCAATTTTAGGAACATTTACATGGCTAAAGCTTGTTGTCTTCGACTTTTGTCTAAGCTTTTCAAAGTTTGACATGGGAGAACATGTTTCCTTATAACATATCAACAATTTTTCAAAGGTATTTTCAGCATTGTTAATGTCGATAACATAGAAAGCATAGAAAAACCAAGTGAATCATGAAGTGACAGTGTACAACCTATCCAAGCATGCCAATGGTTGCAAGACATTTCTATGGGTGGAGATCTAACCCTAATATGTGAACTTGAAACACTATAGTGCAAACATATTTTTTTGATTATACAGTGAGATACAAACTAGGATCATATGTTTACAAGTTAGAAACATCCATATTATAGAGCGACAATAGAATTATTCCTTCATTGGGCCTCAAGTTAAGTATTTTCATTTATTGCATTTATTTTCAATATTTTAACATTCAACATCCCTATTTCTTGATATCTATGGCCACAACTGCCATTGAATTAATCTAGGTTAATTTATTATTATGCATATGCATCTTATTGGATTAGACTAGATTAATTTAGAGAAAGTTTATTTTCCTTCACATTTTTGGCGAGTCCATCCAATCTTATGCCACTCTAGGGTCTTGGCTTGAGGGTTTGAACCTTCACTACTTTAGAGTTTTATATCTTTGCACTCTCTAATTGCATCATCATTTTTTAAATCCTATTAAGGTTTATGTCATATGCATTGCTATATCTTTCTCTCCTAGGATTTGTGTTTTATTGCATGATATCACTTTTTCCCACCTACCCACCCTTGGCTACCCTAAAGGCATTATCTCCAATATAATTTTCTATTGATATTCTAATTTCTACCTGATTACACCTTATTTATATATCATTAGTTTACTCCTACTAAGTTTTGGACCTTTATTATAGATTTGTGACCCCTATACATCTTCCCATTGTTGGATAGATCCTTATTTTATATCATGGATCATCATGGACCTTTATCCTTGGTTTTTATTCATGATTTTGTCACTAATTTTGGCTTGCTTATACAATTTGTGATGTGTGATCCACTTGCTCTTGATTCACTTATGACATTTTATTACATAATTGGCATCACATTGTCCAAGGAAGCATTGTATCATCACATATGAACCTTCTCTTTCTTTAAGGATTTAGTAAAAAAGTATTTTTCTTCTCTATTAGATATCCTTGAAACACTTGTCCATGATTATCATATGTCACATGTGTTGGAGTAACAAATTATGAATGCAAAATTCAAGAACTTCCACAACAGAATGCATGCAACAAGAATTATCCAAAAACTATCATAAAACATGTATAAATGTAGAATGATGTCCTTGTGTATGCAAGAAAATGAGGAAGTAGGAAGGTGAAATTTAAACACTGACTAACCCTCCAAGATATATGACACATGTGGGACACTTGGGAAAAATTTGAGAGCATGTTTCATGTGTCTATGAGGTGAGACAACTAAACCACTAAGTGAACTTAAGCTAGTGTGAATGGGTTCACTAGGTCTAGGAGGTAGATAAGCGTAAACTCGATGTCTAAAATCTCTTTTGACACTAATACCCCCCTTAAGTAATACTTAGAGAGTAAATCACTAAAAAAATATTCCTGGCAACAAGGCCTAATTAGGTGCTCATGTATAAAATAAAAGTCTCTCACAAAGAAAGTAAAGGAGAAAACATTGTGGGAAAAAATCCTCTCCAAAAAGGAGAACTATATAGAAAGGAAGGACTTAAGACCCTCCAAGGACAACTTCCTTCACCCCAATAAAATGATGCAATGCAAGATAGTGAGGTGATGCTAAAGGTTTAGTAAATAAGTTTGGAAACTACTATTGAGTAGACAATACTCTAAGGAGAGAACACCATCCTAGATAATTTTTTGAATGAAATGTCTAAGTGTAGAATAAGTAATGAATAAAATAATAAACAACACTTCTTAATGAAACATTATATCAAAAATTCAACAATATTTAAACTAATTTAAAGCAAGAATCTATTGAAAGCGTCTCATTGTTCTCTATCTCCAAAGATTTATTAAGTCACGAGGCTCTCAGATTTTGTAAGCATTGTAACTGTTAAAATGCCAATCTAGAGAATGAGATGTTGCTAAATGCAATAATCTAATCATAGATGATGATATCTAAATGATATGATGAAGCTACTGTAATCTTAATTGGCATGAAACTTGATGAAAGAAGCTATGATAAACTATGATGCAACCATGATATTGATTCTAAAATAATAGCTATCATTGTTATTGCTAAGATGCTTGATTGCTCAATTGGTGTTCCTACAGAGTAAGATTGCACAAAAGATGGGAACCATTTCCTATAGAAAAATGTTGTATATATAGATTCACGACAACATCCTGTGATGTGGCAACAAGGCAAAGGTCATGATTTGATCTAGAGGATTGAATGGTAAGAGATGAAGAAGCTTGAGCTGATCAAGAGGATTGTTCCTCCCTAGAAAAACATCTTGCTAGAGGATTGGAAGAATCAAAGGAAAGAGATTGAACAGAATTACCTGCAAGTTTTTCTCCACAACTTTCTCGTGAATGCTAGTTGAATTAAATTAAATTTTTCATATCTAATTTGGTAGTGAGTGAATAGAGGAAAATTTGCCTTTATTTGAATAACTTGATTTATTCAAATGTGACAAAAAGAAGATATTTAATTAAATGAAATAAATATTTGACATTTGCTTATTTAATAAAAAGGGATATGATAATTAAATAAAACTTTATGATAGTTTATTTAATTAAGAGGAAACATGGTTTAGATAATTAAAAAATACAAATATTGAAGTTTACTTATTTAATTAAGATAGAATAATTTAAAATTGAAGAATTTAGAAGAATGAACTATATAAATAAACATTTCTATTTATTTAATAGTAGATGAATTTAAGGGTAATTAATCAAATAAATCATATTTAATTAATTAGATTATCCAGACCATTTTTAGGTGTATACATTTTGCCCCTCTTTGAAGTGATGTGTTTACGCATTGCTTCAAAGAAAAGTTTGTTGTTGTTGCTAGTACTGATGAAAAAAAATAGTATGTCCCCTGACATGGATTTTTAGGTGATGATGAATATATGCCCCCTCAGGAGATAAATTGATTTTTTTTTATTTTTATGACTTTTTTTGAAGTTTTCAAATTTTTATGATTATCTAATGATTTGATGAAGATTTGATGTTGAAATAATTTATCTCCTGATATCGAATGTAGAGATTGCCCCTGTGATGAATTTGAATTAATCTCCCACTAGAAAAAAATAATAAATCCCACAAAAATGCCATCTTAATTAACCTATAATAGGTTCAAAAAGGTGATTTTAAACTCATTTGTGCATTTGAGTTTAAAAAATTTGTGAGAGAGAGTGATTTGAGCAATTTGGAGCAAGATGTCAATCATGTACCATACTCACCAGTTTGAGCACATGCGATGACACAACTGTCCGGCTGCCTATGAACCTCCGGTACATACCCCATAACCTCCTTGTTAATCACATTTTTTTGTATTTTTGTGCATTTTTGCTTTCTTTTAGCGCATTTAAAGCCCAATGTAGCGCTTAGTATGTCTATTTTAGCACTTATGATAAAGTAGCACTTAGGTAGGATTTTGTAGTGCTTAGGTAGGATTATGCAGCGCTTTTGAGGTTATAGCACTTAGGATAGGTATTTTAGCACTTTTGATTTATGTTTAGTGCTTAGGATAGTTTAGTGCATTGACCCAATAAATTAGCGCTTTGACCTCCTAGAATAGCACATCTACTAAAATGGCACTTTGATGTCCTGAAATAGCGCTTTTGCCTCCTGAAATGGAGCATTTGATGAATTATCACTTTTAGCACCTATTTTAGTGCTTAGAGGTGTTTTAATGGCATTTTTGATGTTTTGGCGCCTAGAAACACTATTTTATTGCATCTAAGAATGATCTAGTTCGTTAAATTTATCCTTGATTTTGTCGATTTCAATCGTGTCAACCGTTGGTTTGATATGATTGATGATTTTAATCAAGTAGATGATGTTCAACCTCATGATAAGCGAGGAATAATTATAGTTTGTTTGATATACCTCATGATAAGTGAGGTTGTTTTGATGAATTGACCTCATGATAGGCGAGGTTCAATGATGTTTGATGATTGAACTCATGATAGGTGAGGTTCGATGATGTTTTCTCATGAGATTTAATCAAAAATATCACCAAGAGCTTATTAGATTTGATAGGATAATTGATGTTTGATGATTTGAGAAAAAGTACTAACTTTGAATAATTTGTGATTATAGGAGGCTTTGATGAACCTCCAGATTTCAGAGCGATTTCCCTAGACATTTGATTTGATACCACAGCTAGCATAGCCCAAGACGGAAGTTATCAAACATTGTGGTTTGTCCTCCTTATTAGATATAACCCAGACTAGGATTAATCAAGGTCTCCTGACAACCCTGGCAGAGAGGTGGCATAGTGAGCATAATACTTTCCACCTACCTACTGGCGAGATGACAGTCACCCCTGAGGATGTCTAGTGCATTCTAAGGATACTCGTTGTTGGTGACAATGTAATGTATGATTCCACAGAGTATTTCAAGATGATCATAGTTATGGATATTGGATTCCATGGCACGAGATGGTAGATGCTTATGCCACTTTGCCTACAGTTCTTGCTAGTTTTATTAGAGGGTTCCTTTGTCCTCATCACAGGTCAAAGGGACTTTCTGTTGGTTGGGGCCATGTATTAGAGAGCATGATTGTACATGGGACGAGATATGCTTGGGGCATGTGTATGCTTTCCCATTTGTATCATGATTTGAATTCAACTATTTATAGTGGAGGTCGTAATTTATCATCAGGAGTCACTCTTCTATAGTTGTGGGTGTGGGAGCATATTTTTGTTATGCGTCCAGTGATAGTTAGACAGAGACCTACTATGCGACCATATGTACATAGATATACAGGTCGACTTACTCATCCTAGACTAGGTAAGTTAGATCACTAGAGGAGAGTGTTGGATGATATAGATGTTGTGCCATGGCATCCTTACTTAGATTGCGAGCAGTGGGATGATGATGATCATGATTTATAGTTGTCTTTCCTTTGCTAGTCGATGATTCTAATTGAGTGGACATGTTGGTTGTTGGAAACATTTTTTTCTCAAACGAGTGCTTAGATAGTATGGCATTGTTTAGGGCATGCCCCAGGGTGTTACCCATTATGCTCATTGACAGGTAGATTCTATAGACTGGGGGCTCAGCCTTTAATATGATGTAATTGTTCAGGAGTTCCAAGCTCTACCACCTATCATTTAGGAGATCTAACTTGATATTGTTGAGCCACCTATTTCAGCCGATTATGCATTTCCATGTATTACCATTCCCACTAAGCTAGCACCACTGCCTGTCGTTGCACACAGTCACCCACACAGGAGAGAGGAGGTTGGTGAGGAGGATGTTGAGGATGTCAAGGACATTGGTGATGAGGAGGTCTGTAGGGATGAGGAGGGAAATAGTGATGAGATTAGTGGAGAGGAGGGCAGTGATGAGAGCAGTGGAGATGATGGAGGAGGAGGTGGTGGAGATGATAGAGGAGGTGCAGGTGGTTCAAGTGTGGGTGGTTCTAGTTTAGTTTTAGATGTGCAGGAGTATATGGTGCCTCGTAAGAGGAAAGTAGTGGTAGATCCTACAAAGCAGTGTGTGCAAATCACAGTACCTTCTCATCAACAGCAGACACAGACTGCGAGCCTACAGGTGCAAGTTCATACCTTACAGGGTCAACTGGTTCAGGCTCAGGGTCTATTGACACAGACATAGGCTCAGATGCAAGCACAAGCCCAGTCACATGCATAGGCTCTAGTGCAGGTACAAGCTCAATAGGTTGCAACTCAGACACAAATTACATCATTGACAATCGATAGAGATACCACTAGATGGACTGCAGAGGGAGCTTAGGCTCAGATTACATCATTGACAATCAAGAGGGATGCCACTAGACAGACTGCAGAGGGGGCTCAGGCTACAGCTGAGAGATTACAGAGATTGGCAGATGGTACCACTATAGAAGATTATATGCAAGAGGTTCTCCATGTTGGTTGGGAGGTAGAGTACTACAAAGGTAAATTCTATGATCTTGTTCCTTTAGAGAAGAGAGTGAACTATGCACAGTCTCAATCTGACAGTTTCCATTCGAGGACTGTGAGTAGAGGTGTGACACAGCCTCTCCCAAGAGACCTAAGAGATCCTAGTACATCTGGTGGTGGAGGGATTGGCTCTAAGATCCCTTCACCGTGTGGAGCTAGCAGCACATAGTTTGATGATTGTACCTTCTATTATATTTTGAGATGTGACATACACTCTGATTACAACCATTTTTGATGATATATCTCTTTTCATTTTAGACATCATTGTATACTTGACCTTATGATTTTGAGATTTATATGATATGCAATTGAGTTTTATCGATCTATTACATGTTCTATATGATTCTATGATGAATGCATTTATTTCTTATGTTCTATATGCCATGTGATGATCCTTATATTATGATGTTATGGATGCAATTTATAATTATGATGATATGCTATGATTTATGATGTTCTATCTATGATTTGTAAATATGATTATGTGCATAATGATGATGTATGGATGCATGATGTATGTAGTATTTACATTGATGAAATAGATGTATGGTGTGTATTTCCAAATTATATGATAATGTGCCTATATGCATGATGATGGATATGATGTTCTAATGATATATGACATGTGATGTAAATGAGATATGTGCACTTTTAAATTCTTGTCATATAAATGCCAATACATGATGTAATGTATATAATGGTACATTGATTGTATCATATAATGAATGTACATACGATATGGATATGTAATCAAATGATATTGAGGATGTTTTCGATAGTTTTCTCATGCAGTTTTATGATGTGTGATATGAAAAATATGATATGATCAATGCAATTTATTTGATTCAAATATATGAATGATGAAATTAAATGCCTTCTAGAAAATGATTATGCAACTATATGATAATGATGATGTTTTTGTTAATGTCAAGTATACTCAATTCATTATGAGAAAATATGTCATCATTTTTTGAATACTTTACTAGCTTTGTAACAAATACTCTGTAGATGTAAAACTATCATGAATGAAATCTATTTTATCATGCAAATCTACATGCAAACATTGGTATTTTAACAGTCTATTTATTGTGCTTTGTATCATCATAGAGCTTTAAAATGTTGAAAGTAAGTACAAGAATCAATGGTATAATTTTGACCATGATGACCTAAGTACTACTTCCATGATTTTTGATATTACAAGTGAACACAAGCATCTAGGTATAATTAAATTGAGATGACCTAAGCATTTCCTGCATAAACAGACAAGAATTAATCACTTTCCTATGTGAATTATGAATGTCATCAGTGATACTTTGTAGAGCACGTCTCACAACAATTCACATAATAATAATGATTACCTCATAGACAACAAACAAAGAAAATACCATTCTCCTTCCTAGCTTCTCTAGTTCAATACATCGTCAAGTTGCTCCAAAGAATTGATAACAAAGATAAAAGTACAACCATCCAACCTTTGCTTAAAGTATTTCAACCATTACTCAGATTAGATCATCCATTTTGATTTGATTTTATGTTTGATTTTTTGATGTTTTGTGATTTTTTGATATTTTGACCTAAACCTAACCTAAAGACCTATCCTAGGGGCCTTAGGGGCTTATCAGAGATTAGCCTTGCCTACGTTATACATGTAGAGACCACATAGTTCAACTAGACAACTTTATTTTTAAATTTTTGATTGATTTTCAATCTATTTTTTGATTTTGATGTGATATGGATGTTTGATGTTTTTTTGATGGTGATTGAATGTTCAACGTTGGGTTGTGTTTTTTATCATTATTTTTGTTGTTTTTTTCTTACTATTGTTTGTCCATTTGGTTAAGCTCGAAGTTTATTGCCCCAAGTCAGGTCAGGATTCTTTCCCCAAAGCTAGGGTGAGACATGACCACTCTGTAATGAAATGATAATGGATGGAAAAAAAATTATGGTGAAAGTGAATGACCATGACATGGTGCTAATAGATGGAACAACTAGTTCAAATCACAAGTAGTGTCTATTTCAAAATTTTCTCTACATGTTTTTATTGCACTTTTTCAATCTTTATGATGTTTTTGTATTTTTCTCTTTTCTTTTCTTTTTTCTTAATTTTTCTTGTCACCGAGACGCTTGTTTTCCATGTTTTCATCAAGGTAACCTTTTTTTTCAAAACTTGAACTGTGCATTAGGTGATTCAGGTGTAGAAATTTTTGAGATGGATATTGTTAATTGGTTCATCAAATAGATCCCCTTCAGGTGTAGATAGTTGATAGGCTCCAAATCCATAAACTGATATGATGACAAAGGGACCTAGCTAGTTAGGTTCAAACTTCCCTTTCTTTTCTCTATCTCATTGATTTCTAGGTTTTTCCTTTAGAACCAAGTCACCCACGTGAAAGCCTCTAGGTTTTACCTTGTGATTGTAGCTTCTAGACATTCTTTGTTGGTATGTCATCAAATGATTCATAGCTTGTTGGCGATGTTCATCCAATAGTTATAGCTCTTGAATTCTAGAGACCCTATAATCCTCATCTGGAATGATACACTTCAGTGAAACACAGAGTGATGGAATCTCAACCTCAATGGATAATATGGCCTCTATTCCATATACCAAGGCATATGGTGTAGCTCATGTAGGTGTTCTAATGCTACTTCTATATGCCTAGAGAGAAAGATTTAACTGAACATGTCAATCACATCAAACATTATTAACCATTTCCTTTAGAATTTTTAGAATTGTTTTGTTTGATGCCTTTGCTTGGTCATTTCCTTGAGGGTAGTACGATGTTGAAAAATGATGTTGGATATGGAACTTCTCACACAACTCCTAGACATCCTGGTTCTTAAAAGGTCTTTCATTGTTTGTTACAATGGACTGAGGTATGCCATATAGATAGATGAGGTAATTCAAAATGAGTGAAAAAATATGCTTTCTAGTGATTGTTGGTAAGGAAACTGCTTCTATCAATTTTGTAAAGTATTTTGTTGTTGTGATTATGAATTTGTGTCCATTAGATGAAGACAAATTGATCTTCCCTACCAGATCCAATCCCCACTAACAAAAATGCCATGTTGATGTGAATGGGTGCAATTCTTGTGCTGGTGCATGGATTAAGTTACCATGTATCTTACATTTCTGGCACTTCTTAACAAAATGATAAGACTCCATGTCCATATTCAGCTAGTAATACCCCAAACGGAGGAGTTTATTTGCTAAGGCTGGTCCACTTGAATGAGTTCCACAAATACCTTTAATGAACCTCACATAAGTTGTCCTAGACATGTTACATTCTAGACACTGAAGAAGAGTACCATCTAGACCTCGACGGTAAAGTATGTTAGCAATTAAGGTATGTCATGCAGCTTGGCAGATGAAGTTGCATTTTTTGTTAGGAGGAAGGATATTGTCCTTAAGGTAAGCATAGGTCAAGTTCCATAGATGGAGGATTCAATTTCAACTAATTGGCATATGGTTTGAGAATCAAAATCATCATAAGCTAGTTTAGATAGTTGTTCTACCATAAACTCATAATGACCTAGCTTTTCTGGCAACTGTAAAAGTGAAGCAATTGTCGCCATAGCATCGACTGCATTGTTTTCTACCCTTGGAATCTGGTCAAACTTGATTTCCACAAAGTACTTTTTGAAATCATCTATCATCTTCTTATATGGCATCGTCTTTTCATCCTTTGTCTAATATTCGTCATTGACCTAATAAATGACTAATTGTGAATCACCATATACTTGCTATTCTATGATATTCCATTCAACTGCCACTTTGATACCAATAATCAAATCCTCATACTCAACTACATTATTTCTATGAGAAAACATGAGTCTATAGGACCTTGGGATTGTATGTCCTTGAGGTGTGACAAACAAAATGCTCGCACCAGACCCACGTTGTGTGTATGACCCATCAAAATAAAGCCTCCATGGTTGTGTTGTCACAGTAAGAATATCTGCATCAGGAAATTCTATGTTCATTGGATGATCATCTGGTAATGGAGCTTCAGCTAATTGATCAACTATCACCTGACCCTTGATGGCTCTTCAGTCTACATACTAGATGTCAAATTCACTTAAGATCATGACCCACTTTGCTAAGCCTCGTGTGAGTGTTCCAAGGCTTGCTTGCACAATCTACTAAAAGACCTTTTCACTGTCTTCTTCTTGGAACCTGATACCAATAGGTTCTTGTTAGGCTTGGATGATTAACCAAGTCCTGTTCCAACTCCTCTCCAAGAGTTTTCCACTTGTGCTTCACCTTGGAAGACTAACACCTCTTTGAAACTGGTAAACTATCTCTTCCACTTAGAAGACTCTAAGTGCCAACATCACACAACACCTTGAACTGCTTGCAGGGGTATCAAAGATACTGAAAACATGCCATACACATCCAATTGGATTCATCTTGGATGGTCTCCTATCTTCTTCCTTACCGATTCCAAGATTTTGTCTTAATGAGGCCTAATTCTTTGTAGCCCTTGACAGTGACCTTTTTGTCATTCTTGACCAAACTTTCCAAACAACCTAGAAAACAAACTTCACATTCTGATACCCTTTTTGATCCTTTAAAATATTTACAAGGTTTCAGACCCCTGACTCATCCGTACACTGGTCTCCTATAATCTAGGTCAAATTGGGCTAATAGGCCTAATTCCTAGGAACCTACTGATTTCTTGTTTCTTATCTCAACAAATGGATTGATAAACCTTCAATCCCCTTTAGCATGTCATAATGTGATTGTACCCTACCTGGAACTGTACCTGTTTCATACGGTACCTCTTTCCCCTACCTATGTTCTTCAATTCTTTTCTATCAAACCTCTAACCGGGCACTCTAAACTTGCCTAGGGTTTGATTTTTAAAATATCTGCTCAACTCTTCATGACTCCTAACCCTAAATATATACAAACTAGTGGCTCCCCTAACATTTCCATCTATTCTCAAGAAGATCCTGTGGTTAGATTTCATGGGGGAGCCATAAAAAGGCAAACTGGTCAGGACAGGACCAGAATAAACCCTTAGACCTTGATTCAAGAATTCAAAACACCAAACCAACTCAAATTAACTTTCTTGCAGAAAGGAAAACACTTAAGACTACTCTATGATCACAAATCCAATGTTAAATCAATACATACAATTCATCTAATATCACTGTCACTCAAGATATTCGAGAAAACACAGAAATTGCAGACTTTTCTTCTATTCCCAAAACCAAAAACTTCATTACAACCACCCTCTCATCTTGCATTCGAGCCACACCTTACATAGATGTCATTTTCCATGTTTTAGGGATGTTGTTCACTCCCACACTCCTATCTTTTAGGGGATCCAAGATAACCAAGTTGCATGCAACATGCCAAATGTTGTCATGACAACTTAATAACAACTTTTTGCAACTTCCCATTATGCCCTCTTCCAAACTCTTAGGACCTCTACCTCCTTGATTTCGAGCATCCAACTCCCTTAACTGCCTCATGGCATCCTCCTAACAACATTGATGTGTTTAGAACACATTTAAGACTCCAATTCCAACATGCTAAACAAAGCAAAAACTAATAAAGACAACAAAACTTTGGTGAATCTTAGTCCTAATGACTAATTCACCTAAGCACAACAATGACCTTCTAAGGTCCAAAACAAATACACAATACCCTCTACTTGGCTAAGGTCAGATACAAGCCAAAATGAAAATTAACAAGATGGAGGTTAGCCTAGGTGCTCCTGCACCAAGCTCCCTGTTAGAGCAACCTTGCTGAGTGAGTACTTTAACGGATCAATCTTTGCAATGAGCTTAACCGTGTGGGTCAACATGTAATGCCTCAATTGTTGGGTAGAAAATACCAACACCAAACATGCTTTTTCGATGAAGGTGTAATTTATTTCATAACCATTCAGAGTCCTGTTGATATAGCACATAGCTTGTTCTCTTCCTTCATGATCTTCTTGTGCTAATAGAGCTCCTAAAGAAATGTTTGTTGTTGCAATGTATAATAACAATGGTCTCTCTTATGTAGGTGGCACGAGTATGGGAGGTGACATCAAATATTGCTTTATTTGATTGAAAGTTGTTTTCACATCATTCATCCCATTTAAAAGAGACATTCTTATGTAGCAGATTATTGAAGGGATGAATTTTATCTGTTAACTAAGAGATAAACCTCCTGATTGATTGTAGCCTACCTTGTAGAGATCTTAATTGACTGATATTATTTGTTGGAGGCATTTCCATTATTTCTTTGACCTTAGCAAAATCCACTTAATTACCTTTTCCTAAAACTATGTATCCGAGGAGCTTTATCAATGTTACCCCAAACACATACTTCTTTGGATTCAATCTGACATTGAATTTCTCTAATATTGTAAAGATTTTTCCCATAATCTCTAGATGTCTTTCCTTGGTGTATTATTTTTCCAATATATCATCTACGTAATCTTCCATAAAAGTATGCATCATGTCATGGAAAATAGTGGTCATTGCATTCTGATATGTTGCACTTGCATTTTTCAACCCAGAGGGCATGACATTCCAACAAAATGTGCCCCATGGATAGGTGAATGTTGTCTTCTCCTAATCTTTGGGTGCTATCTTGATTTGGTTATACCCTGAGAAGCCATCCATTAATGACAACATAACATGTCCTGCTATTAAATCTACAATAATGTCAATGCTTGGTAATGGAAAATTATCCTTCAGACATTCCTTATTTAGATCTCTTAAATCTGTGCATATTCTAATACTATTTCTGGTTTAGATACAAGTCCAATATTTGAAATCCACTCAGCATAATCAATGGACTTGATGAATCCTACATCTAACAAAATTTCCAACTCAACTTTTACCATCAATGTGATTTGGAGATGCATTTTCCTTACCTTTTGCTTTATTGGTTTGATTCTAGATGGTAGAGATAGATGATGCATCATAAGGTCTAGATCTAACCCTAGCATTTCAAAGTAAGATCAAGCAAAGTTGATATGCCTCTTTTCAAAGAATTTTGTGAATTCGGGTTTCTCTTGTTTTGTCATAGATGTTGCCAGATGTAGAATTTTTTCCTTCTCTGTTGTGCCAAGATTAATGGATTGTGTAGGCTCCACTAGTACTAATGATCCTTCATGATAATTCTCTAGAATGGTGTCAAATCTCCCATCTTTAAGTGCCTCAAAGAGGTTTTCACTGTTAGATGTGTTCTTTGTTTTTTACTTTTTCGAGATCTAATGTTGCCATTGAATGGTTTTCACCATTAGATCAATTATTCCCATGTTCAATTTTGCAAATGGAAGATTTGGCACCCTCCCGATTTGAAGTATTGTTATGAGCTTTATGAGTAGAACTTGTGTCAGGTGTGTCACTACAAAAAAAAATTATGATGGCATCATCATTCATAAAAACTAGTATATTAATAGGTTCAGTTGGTTCCTATTCAATAAGTTTAGGATGTATTAACGGTAAAAAGTCCTTGGATTGGGTAAAATCAACCACAATGAGGGTTCCAATAGCCATGTTTTAAAAGTTTTCAATGGTGATGTTAAGGTCTATGATATTACTCTCCTCTAAGTCGTCTATTTCACTCAATGTTTGTTCATCCTCACTTGAGTCATCAATATTTTGTGATACAAATACAAGGGGTCTAGTTCCTGAGCTTTGTCCCTCCTCACATGTGGGTGCATACTCTTTTATAACATCAACCTGTATATCTTTGTATGATATTTCTGATAAAGAATCCCACTCATATTCATTAGAATCTATTTCAGAGCTATCCCTCATTTGAAGGATACTTTCAACAACTTTATGAGTGGTTTCTTCTTTTGTTTCTCCCGTATAACCCAATCTTTTTTTATCCTTTGATTGAAGTGTGAGAGGTTGGATGGGTTCTACACTGCCCTCTTTTCTTTTACCAATAGGTCCTTGTCCTTCATACCCTATTTTCTCTAAGATAGCTTTTCTTTTTCCATATTGATCTATCTTTATGCTAATATTTGCTAATGTAGAGGCTCCCTCATCTTTATAGAGACAATTGATAATGGCCTTGTCTTCAGATTCTTCTTCTAGAGTACCTTCCTTTACAAACCTTTCATCCAAAACTGTGGTAGGTTGGGATGATTGTTGTTTTTTTTTTGTGGTTGTCCATATGATTTTGGAGATAGCAACAATTTTGAAAGACATAAAGATTGCTCAATGGAATATTCTCCCATGCCCTTGTCTTTTAACTAGATCTTGTCTTTGAACTATTGTGATAAATTATTCAATGGATCTTCATTACTTTATGAAGTGGGGTTAGCAATAGTTGTTTCCTTTGACTGGTCCTTTTTCTCAACCCATTTGGATATAAAATTTAGTTGCTTTTCACCACTAGATGAACTAGAAGTGTTTGCTTCTCCATTATGGGGCACCAAAGTGTCTTGAGTTTTTTTAAGCATGTTACAAGTTTGAATATTATTTTAATCTGCTGAGATAGTGATTTCTTGTCCATTGACCAAAAACTTCAAACACTAATGATAGGTTGAAGGCACTACTTGCATTAATGAATCTAGGGACGTCCCAAGACTATGTTATAAGTGAGCTCTTTGTCTAATACTTGGAAAACAATATTCTTCACAATTGGTCCCACTTGAATAGGTAATATAATCAATCCTTTGAAGGATCTTTCTTCTTCATCAGAAGCCTTTATTATGATCTTCCTTCTGGCATCAATAACATTGTTAGAATAACCTAGTGCACAGATCAGTTTTAAAGTGCAAATGTTTAAACCAACTCCACCATCTATTAGGACATGTTTAACACAGTGTTTATGGATTAAAACTTCTATAAGAAGGGTCGCACTGTGTGGGTGATTTAGTGACATGTCATCTTGTTTGGAGAATGACAAATAATGAGGCGTAGTTAAATGTCCCACCATAGCTTGAAATTGACAAACATCTATATTATTGGGTACTATGGTGGCCATAAGAGCCTATTCCAAAACCTCCTTATCTGATGGTGAAATTTTAAGGAGTTCCAATATGGACATTTGTGTTGACCTATCTTCTATAGTTGATCGACTATGTTGTATTGACTTGAAGGGGAGTAATGGTCTTAGATGCAACTCCTTTCAATATCACTTTGGATTGCCCCCTTGTTGTCACATTGATGGGTTGATAGTCTTGTCTTTCCCTGATTTTTATGACATTGATTTGGTTGTCATATGTGTTTATGTTTGGGATCACGTTCAGGGATATGATGTCATTGATGCTAATGTTATCCGTTTGATCATCAATGACATTATTTTTCTCAACCTCAGAAATACAATGAATAGTGTTATCATAGATGTAGTTTATACCTTTACCTTTACTGTTTGAAGAAGATTCTCTTTTTTCATAATTTGGTAAAGGATTTGTAAATGCACTGTGATCATTGTTTATTTGATGTCCTTTGACAAATACCTTTTTGTTGTCAATCAAATCTTTTATTAGATGCTTTAATTGCATACAATCATTCGTTTTATGTCTGTTATTTTTGTGAAAGTTACAAGAGTCGGCATCATTCCACCAAGATGGTTTTACTTTTGGTTCCTAATTTCTCGCTTCAGGTAAGGTAATAAGTCCATTTGCAATAAGCTTTCTCGTTGTTGATTCCGATTGGCATTACTGTGTTGTAAAATATTAAAGACATCACAAAAATTAGCCCTAAATCAAGTTGTGAGAAATAAATGAATTACTTTAAAATTATCTCAAGACATCACAATCATTTCCCTCAACTATGTGGATTATTTGTTATTCTTGAAGGAAAAAAATGCTTATCACATACCATTATGGCAGTTTTATTTAGCATTTTGTGAATGCCTCGCAATTCCAACAACTCTTTAAAAAGATGGTGTGGCACACTTTATTGGGAATGAAATATTGGTGGACATAAACTCGCACAAGAAGTCTATTAACTAAATATTTTTATAAAGAATTCATAACTACACACTTAACAATTTTTATAAAGAACTCATAACTAAACACTTAACAATTGATATGCATTTATCACAAGAAATATGAAATTTTGACATATGTGAAAATGTCTATATTATTATTTCAAATTTATAAATTATTAAAAATGCAAATCATATCATCTCATAATTTTGACAAAATATTATTGAACTCATTTCTTTCAATTTTAACAATAAATATTAATTACGTTAAGTAATATATAAAACAAATGTTATTTTAAACAAATTTTAATTGTGATTGTTTCAAATAATAGAGCCCACATTGTGGGTTCTGCATCACCATTGGGCCCACTAATATTGGTAATGACCTAGGTTGAAAGCACCCGTAGCCTTTAACATGTGACTTGTGGGGCCCCACTTCGGTAGTAAAAGGAATCTAGAAGCTTCTAAACGTTAGACCCGCTTTCTAACTAACTTAAGGGGCCCACCATCGAATAGACGCCCGACAAATTTTCAGGTAAACGTGAGACAATTTGAATGAACGTTAGTACGACGTACATTTGAAAGAGACGCTTGTGACGAAATGAATAAGGTTGTTCCCACATGGTTGATCTCACACCTATGAATTTGGTCATTAAAATTTTGGTTGATTTTTTTATGAAAAGATGAACAAATATGTTTGGTATGATTTATTGTTGTTCCTCTAATTAGAGATAGTGACTTACATTCATTTGATCATCTAGATATCTAATCACGTATGAACATTAATTGCAAATCATTCAAGGAATGTTTCAATTTGGTATTCTAAAATAAATCTAGATCTGTGCATTCACTTTTAGGAACATTTACATGGCTAAAGCTTGTTGTCTTCGACATTTGTCTAAGCTTTTCAAAGTTTGACATGGGAGAACATGTTTCCTTATAACATATCAATAATTTTTCAAAGGTATTTTTCAGCACTATTAATGTAGATAACATAGAAAGCATAGAAAAACCAAGTGAATCAAGAAGTGAGAGTGTACAACCTATCGAAGCATTTCAATGGGTGCAAGACATTTCTATGGGTGGAGATCTAACCCTAATATGTGAACTTGACCCACTATAGTGCAAATATATTTTTTTGATTATATGGTGAGATACAAACTAGGATCATATGTTTCCAAGTTAGAAACATCCATAGTATAGAGCGACAATAGAATGATTCCTTCATTGGGCCTCAAGTTAAGTATTTTCATTTATTGCATTTATTTTCAATATTTTAACATTCAACATCCCTATTTCTTGATATCTATGGCCACAACTGCCATTGAATTAATCTAGGTTAATGTATTATTATGCATATGCATCTTATTGGATTAGACTAGATTAATTTAGAGAAAGTTTATTTTCCTTCACATTTTTGGCGAGTCCATCCAATCTTATGCCACTCTAGGGTCTTGGCTTGAGGGTTTGAACCTTCACTACTTTAGAGTTTTATATCTTTGCACTCTCTAATTGCATCATCATTTTTTAGATCCTATTAAGGTTTATGTCATATGCATTGCTATATCTTTTTCTCCTACGATTTGTGTTTTATTGCATGATATCACTTTTTCCCACCTACCCACCCTTGGCTACCCTAAAGGCATTATCTCCAATATAATTTTCTATTGATATTCTAATTTCTACCTGATTACACCTTATTTATATATCATTAGTTTACTCCTACTAAGTTTTGGACCTTTATTATAGATTTGTGACCCCTATACATCTTCCCATTGTTGGATAGATCCTTATTTTATATCATGGATCATCATGGACCTTTATCTTTGGTTTTTATTCATGATTTTGTCACTAATTTTGGCTTGCTTATACACTTTGTGACGTGTGATCCACTTGTTCTTGATTCACTTATGACATTTTATTACATAATTGGCATCACATTGTCCAAGGAAGCATTGTATCATCACATATGAACCTTCTCTTTCTTTAAGGATTTAGTAAAAAATTATTTTTCTTCTCTATTAGATATCCTTACAACACTTGTCCATGATTATCATATGTCACATGTGTTGGTGTAGCAAATTATGAATGCAAAATTCAAGAACTTCCACAAGAGAATGCATGCAACAAGAATTATCCAAAAACTATCATAAAACATGTATAAATGTAGAATGATGTCCTTGTGTATGCAAGAAAATGAGGAAGTAGGAAGGTGAAATTTAAACACTAACTAACCCTCCAAGATATATGACACATGTGGGACACTTGGGAAAAATTTGAGAGCATGTTTCATGTGTCTATGAGGTGAGACAACTAAACCACTAAGTGAACTTAAGCTAGTGTGAATGGGTTCACTAGGTCTAGGAGGTAGATAAATGTAAACTCAATGTATAAAATCTCTTTTGACACTAACACCCCCCTTAAGTAATACTTAGAGAGTAAATCACTAAAAAAATATTACTGGCAACAAGGCCTAATTAGGTGATCATGTATAAAATAAAAGTCTCTCACAAACGAAGTAAAGGAGAAAACATTGTGGGAAAAAATCCTCTCCAAAAAGGAGAACTATATACAAAGGAAGGACTTAAGACCCTCCAAGGACAACTTCCTTCACCCCAATAAAATGACGCAATGCAAGATAGTGAGGTGATGCTAAAGGTTTAGTAAATAAGTTCGGAAACTACTATTGAGTAGACAATACTCTAAGGAGAGAACACCATCCTAGATAATTTTTTGAATGAAATGTGTAAGTGTAGAATAAGTAATGAATAAAATAACAAACAACACTTCTTAATGAAACATTATATCAAAGATTCAACAATATTTAAACTAGTTTAAAGAAAGAATCTAATGAAAGTGTCTCATTGTTCTCTATCTCCAAAGATTTATTAAGTCATGGGGCTCTCAAATTTTTTAAGCATTGTGATTATTAAAATGTCAATCTAGAGAATGAGATGTTGCTAAATGCAATAATCTAATCATATATGATGATATCTAAATGATATGATGAAGCTACTGTAATCTTAATTGGCATGAAACTTGATGAAAGAAACTACAATAAACTATGATGCAGCCATGATATTGATTCTAAAATGCTATGATTGCTATTACTAAGATGCTTGATTGCTCAATTGGTGTTCCTGCAGAGTAAGATTCCACAAAAGATGAGATCCATTTCCTATAGAGAAAGGTTGTATAGATAGATTCATGACAACATACTGTGATGTGGCAGCAAGGCAAAGGTCATGATTTGATCTGGAGGATTGAATGGTAAGAGATGAAGAAGCTTGAGCTTATTAGGGGGATTGTTCCTCCCCAGAAATACATCTTGCCAGAGCATTGGAATAATCAAAGGAAAGAGATTGAAGAGGATTGCCTGCAAGTTTGTCTCCACAACTTTCTCGTGAATGCTAGTTGAATTAAATTAAATGTTTTATATCTAATTTGGTAGGTGAGTGAATAGAGGAAAATTTTCCTTTATTTGAATAACTTGATTTATTCAAATTTAGCAAAAAGAAGATATTTAATTAAATGAAACAAATATTTGACATTTGCTTATTTAATAAAAAGGGATATGATAATTAAATAAAACTTTATGATATTTTATTTAATTAAGAGGAAACATGATTTAGATAATTAAATAATACAAACTATTGAAGTTTGCTTATTTAATTAAGATAGAATAATTTAAAATTTCAAAGAATTTAGAAGAATGAACTATATAAATAAATATTTCTATTTATTTAATAGTAGATGAATTTAAGGGTAATTAATCAAATAAATCGTATTTAATTAATTAGATTATCTAGACCATTTTAGGTGTATACATTTTTCCCCTCTTTGAAGTGATGTGTTTATGCATTGCTTCAAAGAAAATTTTGTTGTTGCTGCTAGTACTGATGAAAAAAAAAAATAGTATGCCCTTGACATGGATTTTTAGGTGATGATGAATATATGCCCCCTCTGGAGATAAATTGATTTTTTTCTTGACTTTTTTTGGAATTTTTCATTTTTTATGATTATTTGATGATTTGATGAAGATTTGATGTTGAAATAATTTATCTCCTGATATAGAATGTAGAAATTGCCCCTGTGATGAATTTGAATTAATCTTCCACTAGAAAAAAATAATAAATCCCACAAAAATGCCATCTTAATTAACCTATAATAGGTTCAAAAAGGTGATTTTAAACTCATTTGTGCATTTGAGTTTGAAAAATTTGTGAGAGTGATTTGAGCAATTTTAGACAAGATCAAATCATACTCACGATTTGTACCTTCACAAACCTAACCGCTCAGTACTCTGAACTCTGAAATGCATTGCACGATAACCTCCTCGTTATTCGCATTTTTTCTTTTTTTTTGTGCATTTTTTTGTATTTTAAATTCTTTCTTTCTTTTAGCGCTTTTAAGGCCCAATGTAGCACTTAGGATGTCTATTTTAGCGCTTATGATAAAGTAGCACTTAGGTAGGATTCTATAGTGCTTAGGTAGGAGTATGTAGCACTTTTGAGGTTATAGCGCTTAGGATAGGTATTTTAGCACTTTTGATTTCTGTTTTAGTGCTTAGAATAGTTTAGTGCATTGACCCAATAAATTAGCGCTTTGACCTCCTAGAATAGCACATCTACTAAAATGGCGCTTTGATGTCCTAAAATAGCGCTTTTGCCTCCTGAAATGGCACATTTGATGAATTAGCACTTTGAGCACCTGTTTTAGTGCTTAGAGGTGTTTTAATGGTGCTTCTAATGTTGTGGCGCCTAGAAACATTGTTTTATTGCATCTAAGAATGATGTAGTTTGTCAAATTTATCCTTGATTTTGTTGATTTCGATCATGTCAACCGTTGGTTTGATATGATTGATGATTTTAATCAAGTAGATGATGCTCAACCTCATGATAGGTGAGGTCTGATGTTTGATTAATGATAATTATCTTCATGATAGGCAAGGAATAATTATAGTTTGTTTGATATACTTCATGATAAGTGAGGTTGATTTGATGAATTAACCTCATGATAGGTGAGGTTCGATGATGTTTGCTCACGAGATTTAATCAAAATTCTCACCAAGAGCTAATTAGATTTGATAGGATAATTGATGTTTGATGATTTGACAAAA
>VDFB02178480.1:0-39182 GCA_007258455.2 Sequoia sempervirens
GAAAAGATGTTGCAGAGATTTTATATGGAGAATGCAAAAGCTGTTAGCACACCTTTGCCTAGTCATGTTAAATTGACTAAGGATATGTGTCCAAAGACACAAGAGGAAGAAAAAAAAATGTCCAAGGTACCATATGCTTCAGCTGTAGGAAGTTTAATATACGCCATGGTATGCACGAGCCAGGATATTACATGTCGTAGGGTGTTCCAGTAGGTATTTGAGTCATCACGGGTTGAGCGATGCGGTAAAATGGATTCGGTATTTTGAGGTACATCCAATAAGTGTTTAGCATGTTTGGGGGCTCTAATACTAATTTTAAAGGCTATATTGACTCAATTTGTGAGATATAGATACGAGGCGAAGTACCACAAATTAGGTGACTACGGTTGGTGGGACAGCAGTGAGTTGGATTTCTTGATTTCAAAAGGTGGTTGCTTTATCCACCATAGAGGTAGAGTATGTTGCTGCAACAGAGGCAGCAAAGGAGATGATATGGCTGCAACTTTTCATGGATGAGTTGGGAAAACAACAGGATGGAAATTACTTATTTACAGACAGTCAAAGTGCTATACATCTTGCAAAGAATTCTACCTTACATTCTAAAACAAAACACATACAATTGAGATATCATTTCATTCGGTCGTTGTTGGAAGATGGACAGGTCAAGTTGGACAAGATACATACAGATGTCAATCCAGCGGATATGTTCTGAAAGCGGTGCGAGGAGAAGCGACTTCTCTTGACTTCGGTTGGCCTTCAGTTTGAATTCAAGTATAACAAGCAGCGGGGTCCAAATTCCTTATTTCGGTGGCGTCGTAGGAATTACAGCGGTGTTGTCCCAGATGAGTCTCTAAGTGGGGAGGTTGTAATGAATTGTGGAGCGATTAGTCTCAAGTGGGAGATTGTTGGTATGTGGCGGCCCGATCATGCTACTCTTGTATAGCCATGGTATACCTGCACCACGGCTGACCTCGCGGGATTGAAGGGGTGGCGGCTGAGAACCAGGCGAGGGGTTTGAAGCGTGACCTAAGAAAAAAAAAATTTTGCCTTGCCATTTTTTCGCGTCATCAGCGAAAAAGGAAAAATCTCTGAAAAAGAAAGGAAAAATGACTTTGTAAAACCCTAATTTTGGAAGCTTTTAAAAGCTTGTTAAAAGGGGTTGGGATGGGGTTACAGATGATGAAAAACGAATTATTCGAAGATTGTAATAGGTTTTGCACTGATAATAAAAGTATTGGATGGCTGCGGTTTGGTGGATGTAGCCCAGATTGGGTGAACCACGTTAAATTCTCTGTGTTATGATTTATTCTGTGTATGTTTTAGTTTCTCTGTTTATTATTTAAATCTATATTTAATTGTTAGATATCTGCCATCTCTAACCCTAACAAATGTCACCTCCAAAGCGATTTTCTCAAGGTGGGACGAAGAAATTAAAAAGTTGTGGCTTGAACTCAGAATTCTGAAGCTATCTTCAATTTGCAAGATGAAAATCAATAGGAAAGACATCCAGTAGATTTTCCTAGTATGGTTGAAATGGAAATTGAACTTCGACGGGGCTGCAAAGGGCAATCCCAAAAATGTAGTTGTTGGCTGCATTATAAGGGATGCAAGTGGAGGTTGTATGTGGGAAGCTTCGAAGAAGCTCAGGGTTTGTTCCAATAATATAGTGGAGATGGAGGCAATATGGCTTGACTTGTAGCTCTGTGTCCAAAATGGCATAAACTCTATGGAGATTAAGGGCGATTCATTGCTCTGCGTTCAAGCAATAACATTAGGAAGTTCTCAAAATTGGAAGATTAATAGTTGGATTGCACCAATCAAATATTTTCTAAATAAACTGGAAAATTACATGTTGTCACATGTGTATAGGGAAGAAAATAGGGTGGCAGACTTACTGGAAAATAGGGGGTGGTACAAGACGAAAAGCTTGTTACAGGCTCTACAACAGCTCTTTGGTTGGGATTGCAGGAAATCTTATCTGATGATTTCAATAGAAATCGCGCCGACACTTTTTCTCTTTCCAAAGACCAGTGAGCCATGTATTATGTTTACATTTCGGCTTTGGCAGGAGTGTAAGGTTTATCGTGAACTGGCATTGGAGTTGGGAAAGTCATATGGTCACACTATGATCTATTGGGCAATGTTGGGTTGGTTTGGCTATATATGGCATGCAGGATTGTCCCGATTAGTGAAGTAAAGGTGGATGTTCAAAGATGGTCTTCCAATTCGACTTGGCTTCCACATGCGTTAAGGAGCCATTATCACCACATTGTCGAAGACTCTTCGCAATCCAGAATAGGGAAGTGTAGAATGTAATTGTGGAAGTTGTTTCGCCGGTGTTAAATGTGAACCAGCACTCGTGCGATGGTAGAGTCTATGAGATGGTGATTGGTGCCCTTGTGGATATAAGTGAATCCAAAGAATGGGTGTTTGTGCTTCTTAATAGGATCATGGTAGGCTAGAATGTTTAAGCATTAGCTAATGCAACCATGGAATTGAGGACAGAAGGTTGGGTGAGCTTCCTGCACACGTTCTTTTATCCGGCAATGATATTGGAGGAGGACACATATGGAGAAGAAGATGAGGCAGAAACATTAAACCAACGCAAGGAGGCCCTGGTGAATTTTATGTCGAACGTGTGGGAAGTCTTTCAAAATGGGGTGAAAAATGCGAACCTGGAGGCCTTCTCCCGATTCATGGCTTCTGACCGGTCTTGGCTTGGCGAGGGGAGCCTTAGATAGATTACTGTGTTGGGTGGTCTCCTAGCTACAATTTACCAATTTTTGGTGCATTAGCCATTTGGGGATGTTCATTTTTGTTGCTTGTAGATGAGTGCATTAGTTGTTAGGGTTGTTCTCATGATGCCTGCAGGCTCATTGTACTCTTGCTGGAATGTACCTGGGAGCTACCCCCTGTTTTGGCAGTACTTATCTATATATATATAATAAGTTGATTATTTAATTAATAGTTCAATTATTATACTACTTTATTAATTTTAAAGATTATTTACCCTATGGTATATTTTAACCATTTAGGTTGACTATCAATTAATAATTTAGTGATATTATTATTTCAGTAATCAAGCTATAACATATCTTAATAAAAAATATATAACCACCCAAAAATGTATCAATTAATTTCATCTTATATTTAAGGATCCATATGCTACAAGTTAGATAATTGTCATATAAATTGAATATATGTAGATTTAAAACTCATTAAAAAATTTTAGAGGTATTGAGGCTATGTGTGGGAAGAGGAGAGGTTGAAAAGCTAGACTTCTTTATTATAATTGTTATTAATATAACTAAACTATTCTTCTATGTTGGGGTTTTTGATTGTAATATTTTTTCCACATAAATTTTGTGTGCTATGCAATATTCTCTTATTTTTATTTGAATAAAACTAATTCCATAATTTAAATTATTAATATAATAAATTATTAACATGAAAAAAAATATATCAATATCCTAAATTAAGATCACTAAATTAAGTTATTACATTTATTTATTACAAATTGCTAACATGGATTCCATGGGAACTACCATCGATTCTCGTTCCTATGGAACCTCCAACCACTTATTTCATAGGCATATATACTAAGGAGGGAGCTCAAGTCGAAAAAGGGCACGATAAATGTGAGTCCCAACACAATATACCTCAATAGTCATTAGATAAAGCACCATCATTATTTGGGGTTCATTCTTTTGTAGCTCCACTTTTGCTTTGTTCATTCTATTTAATAAATTATATAGTTGTAAATCATATGACAAATAGTAAATAATTAAGGATCTACTCATATTTGATATAGTTTTTCATTATAGAGAAATTTATGATATTGATGCAATCTAGAAGTTAAAAGTTCCCTAGCATGTAATCATTAATCTTATTACAACATATTGTAGGACAATTTTAGAGGCATCACATACAAGAATATCTGTAGAAAAATGAATCAAATGTGATAGGAAGAGTAATAACTACCAAAGATTTTTTATCCATATAGTCAAGAAAATTAATAGTAATATCTGATAATTATAATTTTGATATAATTTTACAATCCTCACCATAAATATTCAAAATTATATCCAGGAACATTTTATACTCATCTCTTGATATCTCAGCATAGTGTATAAAATCAATACTCATAACTAGGCCATATGAAAGATCTATAATGATTCTCGTGAGTGGGAGATCTTTTCAAAGGAATAGCTCTATAATCAAAACTAACTCAAATCTTTGTTTAGAATTTTCTAAATAGTAGATTGAATAATATCATGTTTCTTGTGTGCCTTGTATGTAAGCTTAGATGTGAAAGATAGGTTAAATGTATTAGATGACAAAAATGGCTAGTGGAACATCGTGACCTCTTACTCATTACGTAACTATTGACCAACCTACACCTTGATATGCAAGTGACCTGTCAAAACAAAACAGTGTTCGCCATTGCAAATGGCTTCGCAGATTTTTAAAGATACAACCAATGTGAACCACACAAAACGAGTGGAAATCCTCAAGTACCCATTGCACAAGTACAAACTTTTTATTGTACACGACACGGCACTGAATTGATAATAATCGAGCTGGCTGCTGCGCAATTTCAGTTCAGTATACTCAACTGTATAAAATATTTTTACCCACACAATTTTATCTCTATATTTTTATTAATATAGGAATCTAAATTTATCCAAAATTCAGTATGAAACATTAAAGGGCCTCCAAATATCGGCCTGGTACAGATCATGTCATATAAATTGGGAGGAGTTCATGTGTTCTGAGAATAGTTAAAGTAATGGCGTGTGATCCAAGAAGCTTCGATTTTGTGTTGGTCCATGGAGCCTGCTTTGGCGGCTGGTGTTGGTACAAAGTTGCAGACCTCCTTATGAAAGAGGGTCATACTGTGTCTTCCCTTGACATGGCCAGCCAAGACATTGATCCCACTGATGCAGATCACATTTCCACATTAGAGGAGTACAATCAACCTCTCACAGATTTCTTTACTGCTCTTCCTTCCCATCATAAGGTGTGTATTTCAGTCAACCTTAAACAGCCTAGCCAATACCCATTTATAGCTATTTACATTTCACTTATATTTCCATTCTTTCTGTTTTAAACTTTTATAGAGCTGAGCTATAAAACAAATGGCATGACAATAGTCTAAATCTGACAGAACAATATTTGTATAGGTAATACTGGTTGGCCATAGCGCTGGTGGCTTCAATCTGACTTACACTATGGAACGCTTCCCACCTAAAATCGCTATTGCTGTTTTTGTCACTGCAATGATGCCACCCAGCGGAACAACTGCCTTTGACAGTTTGAAGGAGGTTTACTTCTGATATTCTGTTTTCAATCTTGCAAAGTTTTGGTGAATGTTTTGTTTTTTATTACATAAATATTTTTTACCAAAATTATAAATTGGAAGAGGGTTTACAAAAATTCTAAAATCCTTAGATGAAGAAAGAACAAAGACAACATGAGATTAGAATCCATAAAGAAATAAGCTTTAAATCCAGAAAGATCTAAAAACAAACTGTAAACTTCCAACAAATAAAAGGAAGAGGGTTTCAAAAGGATTCTGAAATCCTTACATCAAGAAAGAACAAATACAACATGAAATTAAAATCTACAAAGAAATAAGCTTTAAATCCAGAAAGACCCCAAAAAACAAACAGTAAAACTTCTAGCAAAGAGACAACCATAAGAGCAATCATTGAAGTTTGAATCATAGCAGGATAAGTAGACAAATCTTCCAAGGCTTTAGGGTAATTGCGGGAGCTGCCCTAGATCCAAGGGAGAGGAAAGAATTTATCACACGGATGAGATTTAACCCACTCTTTTAAAAGCCTAATCTTAATTTTGTCAATTAACAGTAGTGTAATTTAAGGGGTGGCATGAAACACTTTTGAATGTAAGAGTTCAAATTATATTTATTTTTTATAATTAAAATTGTGGATATAATCTTTATATTTAGCCGATAGGCTCTACTTCTAGGATCGCCAGTGCACACTCGGCCTGCAAACCTATCTCACACTACCGGAATACCCTTCGCAGCTACTGTTTTCATATTGTCAACCAGAATACCCTTCGCACCTACCGTTAAACAGTTTTCATATCCGTCAAATATTCTTTGGCTCACTGGAATGACTGCTATTGCGTTTGGATGTGGCGCTCAAAGCTTTGCCAACGTGAGGAATTCAATAGCTGTCAATCAAAGGGCACAAATGTGCACGCCTCTCGTATTGTTGCACCAGGGACAACGCAGGTCAGAAAACTTTGCTCCTTCCTACATTCGTGCCCACGACCCCCAACTTTCATAAATGTCGCGACTTGTTTACAAATGAAGGCACCATCGACCTCTGTCGTTGAACAAGTAATTTGTCGCTCCCCTTCACGCACTATTGTTTTTGCACACCAGGGTAGCTCCAACAACACCGTCTAATAGAATCCCTTTGTTCTTTATGCTTTGATGGATGCCCTTACCCAAATCAACCACATAAACAACCCTATCATTGCCAGGACAAAACCGTTAGGGTTTTCTGGTAACAATTTTGAGTGCGGGCTATATGCCCAGCAAACCCACATTAGGGTTAGGCTGGACTTTTGGTATCTGCATCTGCCTCCGATACCTTGTTTTCCAAATTTAGCAAAGGCACTTGTTGTCATGCTTTGATGTATGTCCCTTTGTTATTACTGGATATTTGATATAGTGCACATTATTATAGTGCAACCCTATTTTCTAGATTTATTAAAAGGTAGGAAACTGCTCTGCAATCTTTTCAAGGATACCTGTTAGTTCAACTTCCCCCACGAGGATGGCAGGGACACAAGGATACATGGCTCCAGAATATGTTAATACTAGGATTGTTTCTCAGAAAAATGGTGTCTTTGCTTTTGGGGTGATTCTATTGGAACTTATGCCAGGACATGAACTTGTGAGGTACGTGACTAAGGCCAATAGGCAACTGGAGAGGATTTCTTTAACATTCTTTAATAAGTTCTTCTTTCTGATGATCACGCAGAGTTTATTTCAGTCTACTATGCATCTGAATGTGGTGTCCTCTTGGGAACAACTACGCCCTGCATTAGTGGTATCATACCAGACCACTTTGTTGTGATATCAGGCATTGATGTGAACATCCATTTTATGCTCTGGCTCGCAACCTTCATCTATTTCTCGTTGTTTAGATATTTTTGAAATTTAATTTGTAACTGTCACTAGTGCCTACATAGTGATTGTTTAGTTGTTTCCCTATTTAGTTTGTTTTGTTTTGGTTTTGTGAGGGGGAGCGTTGCTAGGAGGGAGCAAATTTATTTTTGGGATTTTTTGGGCCGGGGAACATATATAGGTGGTCTGCTATTTTGTAACAAACCATGTTCAGGTGTAACATCCATCCACTTAAAACACAAGTAAACTCAAGAATTTACAAGAAGGTAAATAAATTTAGTAAACATGAGAGATATTTTTTTTTTTTAAATCATTTGCATAAGCACAGGAATAAATTATAACTTATCCAAATAAAATTCAAACTTGAATTCACATGTAATTGTAACTAGAATCAAGATAATTCATTACAATATTCACTTATATCACATAAGATACACTTAGCATAAAGATTAGTTTTACCTCATAGGTTCTGACTGTCGTAAGCCAGAACATGGAGTTCACTACATTTGGAATGTTGATCTCTATCTTCACAAGCCTCAGAGAGTCTACTGCTACAGAGGGAGAGCATCATCCAAGTGCTTTTCCTCCAACCACGGACTCAAGTGATCCCCCGTGCACTTCCAACTGGAAGTGACCCGACCCTTCTCGAAGAGTATAGATATAAGGAACTGTCAAGTTTCACCATCTGAGTCCTAGTGATGTGTCCTACAAAACTCAATCGACCATACAACTCTAGATCCCTTCTAGCTAAGTATGATCACTCTGATTGGTCATGCCATCTAGACACACACCTCTGACTCGTCTTAGAACTATCACAATATGAAGTTTTTAATTACTCTATTGGTATTCTAGACACAACTAGTCTATTAAGAAAACCATTCTAGTCAATCTGATTTAGAACTAATCCTTAATCTAGGATATTCATTCAAAGTAAAAATTTAGGTATTTCAAACCTTTTAAAAGTCCCTTTATTGCATCCTTGCAATACCTAGGGTTTATAACTTCCTGTCATTTTACTCTCAATATTCAATACCAAACATCTTGATACATGCTAAATTGAGTTTTGACATTATCGTAGAATCTCTTAAGGTATTATAAAGACTTCTTGTCTTGTTCTATGGTTTTCTCAACCTTTCACTGTCAATCAATATATATATGTACAATGTCATATCCGACATAAGAGTTATAGACTCCCTACATCCTCCTTGTTTCAATACTAGGGTTTAGCTTCTCTAACCCAACACAAAGAAATATCATCATCCTTGATTCTCCAAAGGTAATAACATAAGTGTAACTAACCATAAAAACAAAATGCCTCTAGTCTCTTCAAGACCACTTGACATTGTTTGAATTCACACTTTACATACATGAACAAACATAGTATTCAAGGTATTTCCTTGCCAATATAATATCTCAAAGAATACTATCATTTCATATCAATAGTCTTGATCTAAGTCAATATTTTAACCCTTAAAAGGTTTGATTAATAAAAGATAATAATCTATCTTCGACCCCTTGGTCTACGTGAGTCTACTGACTTTCAACCTAGGTTAAGTTATGAACTCATTTATAACTTCCTTTATTTCTTAAACCTTTATCAATCTCAATAGTTTACCACCGTCATATTGAATTGAGTTATGAAACTCTCCTTATGTCCCACCTTGAGGTAAATCATTCCACTGATACCCAATCTTGGGCTACCTATGTCTTATGTGCACTTAACACTAAAATAAGTTCTATTGAAAAAGAACTATGAGATCTATATATCATTGCATTGCCTAGTTTATTCTCTCTCCTGAGTCAACATAACACAAGTACCAATGGTTAATAGAAAGGCTATCTAAATTACCACATCCCTGGATCACCTATTCTCTTGGATTTTTTTTACAAAAATGTCGTGTAAATCTCAATTTCGAAAAAAGTATTCTATAACCATAGTGCAACATTGTCGCTTCAATATCAAAAGGATATTATCATCACTGAAACCTCTATTTCAAATAAATAACAGAGATATGCTTCTAAAAGAAGGAATACATCTATTAAACTATCGTAGTCTTCACCCAAGATATTCCATTATATCCTTATACTTCTCTTTTAAGGGAATACTGATCTGGTCTTTCCATTCTCTAAAACTTGTACCGTTTTCCATTTTAGGATGCATGTTCAACAAGCTAATAAAAGATTACATAGATTCATCCTTTCTTTGTTGTAATAAAAAATTGTTAAGATATACATCCATAATAAATAAGTTAAGGATAGAGAAAATCATGCCTGTATAACGTTGCTATTTTGCACTCCTTACCAGCGATGCTTCTCCAAGCTTGTGGAAACACAATATTTGTAATCTCCTCTAATCCTTCTTCGGAGCAATCAGGGTCTGAACTTTTGTAGAAATCTCTTAGCACCTTACGTTAGCCATTCTTGGAATTTTCTACACAAAATCGTGAAACTAGGACGTCGCTTTCCATTTGTCTTTAGGGTTGTTGTCACTCCATAGATGAGGAAATTCTCTCGATGCCATGAGCTTGGTTTTTACTCCTGCATACGTGTTTACATTTCTGCAAGTCTCAAAAGCTCTTTGGCCAATTCGTTTTATGCATATCTTTCAATCCTTGGTCAATTATCAAAATTCATTTTGGCCTTAATGTAAGGTGGTAGATTATATACTTGAATTTGGTGGTCTCTTGACTGGTTGAGTCCTCTCCTCTCATGTCTTTTGTTTTTCTATGTATATCATATACTTAGAAAAGGTCAATATCAACCGCCGTAAACATGCTCCTTACATTCTTGCAAAGTGGATAGGCTTCCTCAAACTTTCAAATTTGTATCACAACCAACGACCAAAGAAAAACCCTCAAAATACCAATCAACTCAGGTTCAATAACTAATAAAATGGCACTGTGAGTGCATTGAAAAAAAAAGATCAGAAATATTTTTCCTTCTCCCTATTCACTGATTTCAGTCACCTGAGTTTCACGTCCAGATGGATTGACTCCCTTCCACCTGTTCTTAAGTAATCTTTCTTAATACTCTTCTCCCCTTTTCTCCCCCTCATCTCTCTCCAGAATGACCTTTTTATTCCCTGTGCCCGCGTAACGCACAACTACCACTACTCACCATCTCTTGAAAAATAGTTATATAACTGTGTATAACTGAAAACTCATTTTCTTCCCTCTAGAATCAGTTATATAAAAAAATTGATATAGAGGTAGATAAAGAAAGCTCGTTATAAAACTAATTCCAATTCGATTTTCATGCTGCTTCAATGGTTCCTCTGATTACGGTTTTCACAACTATAGCTGGGAAGAGAAAAACAACTAAATCCCATTATCTATGTGGTTACGAGAGCTAGATTCACGTGGTGAATTCCACGATCTGAAGTGTCAACTATTTAAACAAGCATTAATATTCAAATATGTGCCACCTCAAGTTAAGTTCCATGACTTATTATAGCTTGACAACATTTGAATTATATTGGAACACTTTCAATTTCTTATATACAAGCTCGTTGCCTTTATGGCCTTAATAATATTTGAAAAGCTATTAAGCTTTCACCACCTTCACCTTGACGGTCGTGGCTAAACAAAATCCATTTTTTTTTATAAGGAATAGGAATATCTATGTTGTCACAATAATCAATAAGCTCCTCAATTGAGTTGAGAAAACTTATCGATATATCATACCCCTTCATAAAAGGAGTTTTGTTGAAATAATGGAATCAATGACTAGCTTAGTCATTTAAAAGTATCACCAAATACGAACACATATAAATGACAAATCATTCCAAAATTTAGAGTTGGTAACACAATCTTACACGATCAATGAGTTCATTGATCTTTTGTCGTCTCTCGGGTGTATTAACCCCATAAAATGAAATCAAAGATGATTATCATAATGAATTCCTTTTGTAAGGAATCGGGCTATCATATTAGTTCCTCGACTTATTAAGCCAATTCAAACTATTAGACAAAATGAACAACCAATTACGCAATTGAGGTCACAGCGAATCTTGTTTATGACATAAGAAGCGAGGTGCTCAGTAGAAAATTGTCTCAGTTGCAAAACAACTAATGTTCAATCTTGACAATGTCACTATCCCTAAAAGGACTAGGTTGACATTAAGCAATTAGAAATAGACTTAAGATGGTGACAACCTATTCTATTCCTTGTATCTATTCCCTTCTCTCTGATGATGCTCTCCCTCCCTTTCTCAAAGGGCAGAAACCTATTTTCTAAATGCAACTTGCAATCAACAACACAAGATTAGTGTTTTAGTAATCATTTTCCTAATCCTCGTGAGATCATCACATCTTGACAACTTTTAAACACATGTCAAATTTTAGTCAAATAAACATGACTCATGAAAAACATTTATTTTTCTAGCCATTTTAACTAAACGTCAAATCGTTGAACATGCATAATCATCTACTAATTACTTCAAAGTAAAAAGTAAAGCATAGTTAAAGTTAGGGGTGTAACATATCTCCCCCCATTAGAGTCATCGTCCTCGATGATCCAATGCCTCTGAAGCCTTATAAGACAAGCTTTTGTTTACCCTGCAAAAGCATACACATTTAAGAAAAACTTTGATATAAAATCATGTTAAACTTTCCATGTCATATTACCCTCTGGTTGTTGGTCCCATTGGACCTTGCATTGAAGAAGCTTGATCATGACAACTTCTTCATCCTATTCCTGTAAAACATTCTTAGAATATATAATTATCATTTGTTATATACTTTCCAAATATAATTCATAAAAGGCATTATACCCCCTGGTAATAGTTGATAAAAAAAAATGATTCTGTAATCAGTCGAATTGCTAACTTTGAAAATTTTGAAGAGTCCTTTACATCTAGGAATTGGTTAGGAACGCATTCCTTATTTTATGAAAATTTCCTTCTCCGGCCAAGAATTGTGTTAGTGCACGATTGGCATTTACTTAACTTTTCTATCTAACATTAGCTTCCACCAATCTTTCTGATCAATTTGATTTGTTTATCCATTTCTGACAACATTTCTGGACTAATTATAATCCTATCTTCTAGGAGTTTGGCATCTCTTTTGTCCAATGTTTCAAATGGAGTCATCTTGACAACAGAATTATAGAAATTGCTGCCACAAACTCCATAATAGATGGATACTCTTTCTACTGGAAGCAATAAACTACTCTTACATAGGTTTACCCAGAGAATGATAACAAAGTTTAACAACATTAAATAAGTAAGGTGTAACTATTCATCAAGCAAGATACAAAAAGTAGCATCAACCTTTACTTTTCTAGCTAAAAAGGTTATTCATCAAGTACCAATTTCATTATTTCATGCATCATTTAAATAAGTTGATAAGTAAATACTAGAGAAAGAATTAAAATTCCTTTTCTAGTTCATCTGTCCTCCAAGACTCAGCATGCCACTGAAAAGAGGGAACGCATCACCTGGCTATTGTTCCTTCCAACCACAGACTTAAGCAGTTCCTCTGCACACTTCCTAATTGGAAGCAATTATACCTTTCAGTGAAAGGTTGTGTTGGAAACCCTCACAGTTGCCATCTGAGCTCTGGTGTGTACCCCCACTTAACCAAATTTGTCGCACTACTAAGGATACCCTCCTACTAAGTACGACAACTCTGGTTAGCTAAGTGTCTAGAGTACTGTGAACTGACGAGTGCACGTCGTGGCAACGACACTCACTATGGCCATAGTTTTATATATATACGCTTTGCAATCCACGTAGTAATGGTTCACCACCCTGTTCGACTTGGAGAGACTATTCACTTGGGCTTAGGGGACTACCTGTCCACCCACATACCATAACACAAGGTTCCAAAAGTGATATCTGCATAAGACCTCCTTCAGATAACTTACATATCAATTATATAACCCTAAAAGGGTTCGGAATCAATTCCTTTCCATTCAAGGTTTCTTCCATCTATAAAGCTAAGGACATATCAGGTGCATTTCCACAATTTACTCCCTTACACAATCCATCAGAGGCCCATCTAGGCCATGATAGAGAAGAGCATTACTTCCAACATAGTGAACAACCAAAAGTTCTTGTATAGCCACCACAAAAAACTCAACTCAATATCAAAATATAAGAGGTTTGAATTTCAACAATAAATCAAAGAATGAGCTCTTCCAACAATAAATCAAATTTTGACCAACCGGTCATAAGATAAACAATCTTCAAAATTCGATGGCTAGAACATTTCAAAATAAAGAATAAACAATGACAATCCTTGCCAGTATTAAAAGGAATTTCACCAAAAATCCAAGTGTCCAAATCTAGAAGAACACTGTTAATACACTGTGTGACTTGACTAAGTCACTACAAGGGAGTAGATTGCTGCACTGTATTCAGATTTTCCAAAGCTTATAGTGGGTTAGAGATTACGTTACAAGCACATCAAACAAATAAGTCTCTTAAGACTTACATCATGCTCAATCATTTTGCAAATAACGGTGTTATATCATATTCACTCCTATTTCCTAGAGTATCTATCATTCACCTGTCAGATGATATCATAAGATCATTTATACAACTTAGATTACAATTGGAACACAAACTTCTTTTCTTGATTTTACATTATAACACTCTTTTTAGGTTACTTCACTAAATATGTTACTTGTCAAAACTTTAACAATTTGGCTAAATATCTTGATGATGATTACATTCACCAATGCGGTTGTACTTTCTAGCTCTACGAAAAAGGAAAGTACTTTGTTCTCAACCTTTAATGATCTATTTATTCCACTTGGCTCATTCCAAGCCATCTAAAACTTAGACTAAAACTCATCTTATCTAGGTGTCGTTGATATAGTTTCAAGGATTTACAATGATCAGATGCTCTAGCACTTGGTTGATTACTGCCGAGTCTTTCCAACCTTAAATTCTTAAAAAGAAGAGTAGTATTAAATTCATAGAGACACTGCTTTACACGAGCTCTTAGTCTGATTAGTAATTGACCAAGGTTTTACCTTTCTAGTCAAAGTCTCAAAGTCTTTCAGGAAGTTTTCACGGTTTTCCTCTGTGCCCTTCTGGCATCAAACCCACTCTAACCTTAGCTAATATGCTAAATGATTAATGATTTTTCTCGTCATGAGCTCATAGGTCCATGTGTTGAACCCGGTTAGCTCTGATACCATATATAACATCCATCCACTTAAAACACAAGTAAACTCAAGAATTTACAAGAAGGTAAATAAATTTAGTAAACATGAGAGAGATTTTTTTTTTAAATCATTTGCATAAGCATAGGAATAAAGTATAACTTATCCAAATAAAATTCAAACTTGAATTCACATCTAACCGTAACTAGAATCAAGATAATTCATTACAATATTCACTTATATCACATAAGATACACTTAGCATAAAGATTAGTTTTACCTCATAGGTTCTAACTCTCGTAAGCCAGAACATGGAGTTCACTGCATTTGGAATGTTGATCTCTATCTTCACAAGCCTCAGAGAGTCTACTGCTACAGAGGGAGAGCATCATGCGAGTGCTTTTCCTCCAACCACAGACTCAAGTGGTCCCCCGCGCACTTCCAACTGGGAGTGACCCGGCCCTTATCGAAGAGTATAGATATAAGGAACTGTCAAGTTTCACCATCTAAGTCCTAGTGATGTGTCCTATAAAACTCAGTCGACCATACAACTCTAGATCCCTTCTAGCTAAGTATTATCACTCTGATTGGTCATGCCATCTAGACACACACCTCTGACTCGTCTTAGAACTATCACAATATGAAGTTTTAATTACTCTATTGGTATTCTAGACACAACTAGTCTATTAAGAAAACCATTCTAGTCAATCTGATTTAGAACTAATCCTTAATCTAGGATATTCATTCAAAGTAAAAATTTAGGTATTTCAAACCTTTTAAAAGTCCCTTTATTGCATCCTTGCAATACCTAGGGTTTATGACTTCCTGTCATTTTACTCTCAATATTCAATACCCAACATCTTGATGTGTTAAATTGAGTTTCGACATTATCGTAGAATCTCTTAAGGTATTATAAAGACTTCCTGTCTCGTTCTATGGTTTTCTCAACCTTTCACTGTCAATCAATATATATATGTACAATGTCATATCCGACATAAGAGTTATAGACTCCCTACATCCTCCTTGTTTCAATACTAGGGTTTAGCTTCTCTAACCCAACGCAAAGAAATATCATCATCCTTGATTCTCCAAAGGTAATAACATAAGTGTAACTAACCATAAAAACAAAAATGCCTCTAGTCTCTTCAAGACCACTTGACATTGTTTGAATTCACACTTTACGTACATGAACAAACATAGTATTCAAGGTATTTCCTTGCCAATATAATATCTCAAAGAATACTATCATTTCATATCAATAGTCTTGATCTAAGTCAATATTTCAACCCTTAAAAGGTTTGATTAATAAAAGATAATAATCTATCTTCGACCCCTTGGTCTACGTGAGTCTACTGACTTTCAACCTAGGTTAAGTTATGAACTCATTTATAACTTCCTTTATTTCTTAAACCTTTATCAATCTTAATAGTTTACCACCGTCATATTGAATTGAGTTATGAAACTCTCCTTATGTCCCACCTTGAGGTAAATCATTCCACTGATACCCAATCTTGGGCTACCTATGTCTTATGTGCACTTAACACTAAAATAAGTTCTATTGAAAAAGAACTATGAGATCTATATATCATTGCATTGCCTAGTTTATTCTCTCTCTTGAGTCAACATAGCACAAGTACCAATGGTTAATAGAAAGGCTATCTAAATTACCACATCCCTGGATCACCTATTCTCTTGGATTTGTTTTACAAAAATGTCGTGTAAATCTCAATTTCGAAAAAAGTATTCTATAACCATAGTGCAACATTGTCGCTTCAATATCAAAAGGATATTATCATCATTGAAACCTCTATTTCAAATAAATAATAGAGATATGCTTCTAAAAGAAGGAATGCATCTATTAAACTATCGTAGTCTTCACCCAAGATATTCCATTATATCCTTATACTTCTCTTTTAAGGGAATATTGATTTGGTCTTTCCATTCTCTAAAACTTGCACCGTTTTCCCTTTTTGGATGCATGTTCAACAAGCTAATAAAAGATTACATAGATTCATCCTTTCTTTATTGTAATCAAAAATTGCTAAGATATACATCCATAATAAATAAGTTAAGGATAGAGAAAATCATGGCTGTATAACGGTGCTATTCTGCACTCCTTACTAGCGATGCTTCTCCAAGCTTGTGGAAACAAAATATTTGTAATCTCTTCTAATCCTTCTTCGGAGCAATCAGGGTCTGAACTTTTGTAGAAATCTCTTAGCACCTTACATTAGCCATTCTTGGAATTTTCTACACAAAATCATGAAACTAGGACGTTGCTTTCCATTTGTCTTTAGGGTTGTTGTCACTCCATAGATGAGGAAATGCTCTCGATGCCATGAGTTTGGTTTTTACTCCTACATACGTGTTTACATTTCTGCAAGTCTCAGAAGCTCTTTGGCCAATTCGTTTTATGCATATCTTTCAATCCTTGGTCAATTATCAAAATTTATTTTGGCCTTAATGTAAGGTGGTAGATTATATACTTGAATTTGGTGGTCTCTTGACTGGTTGAGTCCTCTCCTCTCATGTCTTTTGTTTTTCTATGTATATCAAATACTTAGAAAAGGTCAATATCAACCGCCGTAAGCATGTTCCTCACATACTTAGAAAAGGTCAATATCAACCGCCGTAAACATGCTCCTTACATTCTCGCAAAGTTGATAGGCTTCCTCAAACTTTCAAATTTGTATCACAACCAACGACCAAAGAAAAACCCTCAAAATACAAATCAACTCAGGTCCAATAACTAATAAAATGGCACTGTGAGTGCATTGAAAAAAAAAGATCAGAAATATTTTTCCTTCTCCCTATTCACTGGTTTCAGTCACCTGAGTTTCACGTCCAGATGGATTGACTCCCTTCTGCCTGTTCTTAAGTAATCTTTCTTAATACTCTTCTCCCCTTTTCTCCCCCTCATCTCTCTCCAGAATGACCTTTTTATTCCCTGTGCCCGCGTAACACACAACTACCACTACTCACCGTTTCTTGAAAAAAAGTTATATAACTGTGTATAACTGAAAACTCATTTTCTTCCCTCTAGAATCGGTTATATAAAAAAATTGATATAGAGGTAGATAAAGAAAGATCGTTATAAAACTAATTCCAATCCGATTTTCATGCTGCTTCAATGGTTCCTCTGATTACGCTTTTCACAACTATAGCTGGGAAGAGAAAAACAACTAAATCCCACTATCTATGCGGTTACGAGAGCTAGATTCACGTGGTGAATTCCACGATCTGAAGTGTCAACTATTTAAACAAGCATTAATATTCAAATATGTGCCACCTCAAGTTAAGTTCCACGACTTATTATAGCTTGACAACATTTGAATTATATTGGAACACTTTCAATTTCTTATATACAAGCTCGTTGCCTTTATGGCCTTAATAATATTTGAAAAGCTATTAAGCTTTCACCACCTTCACCTTGACGGTCGTGGCTAAACAAAATCCATTTTTTTATAAGGAATAGGAATATCTATGTTGTCACAATAATCAATAAGCTCCTCAATTGAGTTGAGAAAACTTATCGATATATCATACCCCTTCATAAAAGGAGTCTTGTCGAAATAATGGAATCAATGACTAGCTTAGTCATTTAAAAGTATCACCAAATACGAACACATATAAATGACAAATCATTCCAAAATTTAGAGTTGGTAACACAATCTTACACGATCAATGAGTTCATTGATCTTTTGTCGTCTCTCGGGCGTATTAACCCCATAAAATGAAATCAAAGATGATTATCATAATGAATTCCTTTTGCAAGGAATCGGGCTATCATATTAGTTCCTCGACTTATTAAGCCAATTCAAACTATTAGACAAAATGAACAACCAATTACGCAATTGAGGTCACAGCGAATCTTGTTTATGACATAAGAAGCGAAGTGCTCAGTAGAAAATTGTCTCAATTGCAAAACAACTAATTTTCAATCTTGACAACGTCACTATCCCTAAAAGGACTAGGTTGACGTTAAGTAATTAGAAATAGACTTAAGATGGTGACAACCTGTGCTATTCCTTGTGTCTATTCCCTTCTCTCTGATGATGCTCTCCCTCCCTTTCTCAAAGGGCTGAAACCTATTTTCTAAATGCAACTTGCAATCAACAACACAAGATTAGTGTTTCAGTAATATTTTCCTAATCCTCATGAGATCATCACATCTTGACAACTTTTAAACATATGTCAAATTTTAGTCAAATAAACATGACTCATGAAAAACATTGATTTTTCTAGCCATTTTAACTAAACGTCAAATCGTTGAACATGCATAATCATCTACTAATTACTTTAAAGTAAAAAGTAAAGCATAGTTAAAGTTAGGGGTGTAACATCAGGTCACAGGAAAACTATTCTTCTAGATTTTCCCAGTCCATACTTCTAGAAAACATGTCTCACATACCGATAACAGGTTTAACCCACCGCAAACCATGTTCAGGTCACGGGAAAACTGTTAGTTCTAAACATAAATTACATTTAATATTCTCGGTGAAAATGTTGCGAAGATATCCAAATCCAATCAGATATTTGTAGTGCCCTAAAACCCAGATATTTTTAGATCTTCTTTTTGTTTACTGTGTATAGATTGAAGTAGCAACTATAGGTAGATATTGCTCTGGTAAGGTTTCATAATTTTTTCTTGCAAACTCTGCACATTTTTTCTCGGCGAAATTGTGAACAGCAGGACACAAATTATGCAGAATCTTGAGGTAAGTCACTTTCCATGGTTTCAGTGAGTTTTATGGTTAAAACATATCACAAAATATTAAAATAAATGAAACCTAGCATTTTTCAGATGTCGATCACTAGAAAATGGCTAGATTTTATCAAATCATGTTTGCATTCGGCAGGAGGGAATATACCTCAAATTGATTTTTAAAGTTTTTCTTGGAAATCAGTTTAAACATGTTCATATTGGGCCAAAATAATGACAGAGCTTAGTGCAATGAAATATAGCGTTAGATTTTTGCATTTGACATTGTCTTCTAGTTGTGGTGATTCGCTATATTGTGGAGTGAATTCCTTTTAATTTTGGCAAGGGATGTCTCTGTTCAATATCAAGTATTTGCATGATTAGTGCATTGGAGGGTTTTAAGGCTACGTATTTGAGAGTTAGCTTGGCAATATGGGCTGAGTAACTAAGTGGATCATTTGTTTCATCTGGCGTCATTTGCAATGATGCACATTAGTATGTGATGTTTGTTGGTACTTATTTTCTATCACACAAAATTTTATCTGAATATTTTACCTATTGCAGTAAATTAGTTCTTTACATACCCACTAATCTACTCAATTCTTCATCAATTTGTTTTGTCCACTATTTCAAATTCTAGGTAAATCTTATGTTAGTGTTGGATCTTCATTTATCCAAGCCGAAGTGTTGTTAATACTAATAGTATCCAGTGGTACAATCTAGCTACAAGAATAAAGTGTTTTTTTCTCATTTTCAGGTAGCATTGAGTAGGAGGATCTGAAAAATTTCCCCACCAATTTAAAAGTTTTATGTCTATGTGACACCCTACATGACTTGTTTTTTAAGATTTAAAATTTTGATACACATCTGGATTTCCATTTGCACAAAATTAATGGGTGGACTTTTATAAATAAGCTACTACATCTTCTTAGCAGCATGCTTAGAGAAATTTTAGTTAGCTAACTTATTACTGGGAAATTTCACAAATTTAAGTAGAAACTATGAATTTTCTCCTTGAGGATTCTTATCGCATCAGAGTTCTATATATGTTTTACTGTGAATCTTTGTATCTTTGTGTTTGATATGGATAGTTTGGGAGTATATATCTTTTAATTAGAGGGCTCGTGGATGACCCATTCCTAATTTATTCCCGTTGTGGATGTTTAGATATTTTAGTGGTCTTTTGCAGCTAAACGTGTCCAAAGATTTAATTTTTTTTTGAATTTTTGTAATATAATTAAGGATGTAGTCTCATGGAAGGGGCTTCAACTCCTATTGTTATCAATTTGAGGTAAAGTCACAATTTTCCACAAAACCTGTCTCACGCCTAAAAACAACTTAAGCCCATTGTTGAACCATGTGGAGGTTACTGGAAAGTCGTCTCACATCTAATCTCACTCAGAAAAATATCCTTGTTTACTGTTCCTCACTTCACACCTTGCCTTTCATTTTTGGACAGTTCTCCAAATTGTATATATGGTCGCAACAATGGTCTGAACAATTGTAGGCTAACAAAGATTTGATAACTACCACATTTGAAGCAAGATAAAAGAAGTCTTTCAATCTGTAAGAGAGATCATCTAATTCTTTTTGTTTCCTTCATTGATATATTGAATTGAGGTTATAGGATCAAAAGAAAAGTGAAGTTGTGGCTCTACAAAATTTGAAAGGATTTTTTGGTATGTTCAAATCATGTCTTTATCTATAGTTTTGGTTTGAGTGATCTGTTTCAAAACAACCCATTATACGCCACTCAAAAAACTGGTTACAGTTACATTCCCTTTCAGCCTGCATAAGACATTTTCAAATCTGAGGAGCTGCAAAACCTGATGGTCCTTGAGCATGCCACTAGCTCTACTGGACTATCCTTAGTCTAGTTTTTTTTGTCTCTTTTTCCAAACGTATGTTGTATTTTTTGTAACATGTTCCTCTGATTAAATAAAGCCATTTCTTTTTTTAAAAAAAAAGGGTATTAAGGCATTGATTTAAGAATGAAATTTAGAAAGTACACCTTTTTGTTTTTCAAGCTATATAATTTTCAACGTAATGACCAGACTGAAACCTTAGTAGTCTACCTTATGTACCATATTTTCTATGTATTAAAGCAAACTTTAACTACTTTCTTCGATATGATGATCTTGTTTTTGTCTTTTTAATTTTCCCACACCCAAAAGATTATAGTTCTAATTGCAGTTATTACTATGATATAAACACTAACTGCTCTCATTACTATTACACTGTATATCTTTGAACAGTATTTTTGTTATATTATTACACCAGCCAGTAAAATCAATGTAGTGTTTTTCATTATATTATGAGAACACTGTTTGTCAGCTTCTGTGATCAAATATAAGACTCCCCTTTGTCAGCCTCTATGACCTAAACATTGTTGTAAGTTCTGCACTATAGGAGGATTAGTTGTATTTCTTCTACTAATATTAGAGCATTAGTTGTATTTCTTCAAATATTATAAATAAATTAAAAGAAGTTTAGATTTTGAAAAATAAGTACATTAACAATTCATTGATTCTATTATCTATTTGATTAATAATCTGTGTGAAATCCGAAATTCTAAATACCCTCTAATGTATATAAAAACCTAAACTTAAGCATTTTGAGATTGAAAGTGTTACATATGTAAATATACTACTGATGTAAATAAAAGGAAGAAAGAATCTTGTTTTAAATGCTTAAGAATTGAATTTTGAATTTATCTCTTCTACAGTTTTAGGTGGCTTTCAATACGGAGGCTCAGTTGATCTTATAATTCTATATGAAGATACTACACAAGCCTAAAACTTATAAATGTCCTAGCTTTGAATTTTATTGCCTTTTTCCCGGTATTCACTCTACTCGCCCCAGAATGGATGATTTGGAACAATGTGGATGCATCGACAAAGCATATGAATCCTTGGACAGGAAAATTTGAAAGCATAGACAAGGCGTGTGAACTGTTGACAGCAAAATATGGAAGCATAGGCAAGGCGTATGAGCTATTGACCCAGAATCCCAAGAAAATGTGATCTCATGAAATTGCAATGATTGCAAGAAATGCATAAAATAGATTTGTTTAGAGGCTTTAGTGACACTCAAGCAAATACAAATTGGTGGTGTAAGCCAGATTCCACAGACTTCTCCAACATCCTCTCTGCTTTTCATTAAAAATAGGAGCTTTAGAACAACGTATATACTTCTATGAAAGAATAACAGAATAATTAGCTATATGTGATACAATGAAAGATTGAAACTCAAGTTCTACCACTATAGTGAATTGGACACTAGATTGAAAAATTGAACAGAGTGAAAAATTGAACAGCAGAGTGAGAAATTGAACAACAGATTGAACTGGACAGCAGATTGAAGAATTGCACAGCTGATTGAAAAATTGAACAGCAAATTGAATTGGACAGCAGATTGAAAAATTGAACAGTAGAGTGAGAAAATAATAATTCAAAAAAAATATTATCCAACTGTATGTTAATTCTGCTATAAAAAAACTCTATATAAAGGAGCTTTTTAAAAAAAACAGCAAATAGGTTGTAGAAAGGGAATAAAACCAAGCTAATAAAGCAAATAAATCAAACCATCATTCGCAGTATTCAATCCACTAAATTAGAATGCTTTAAAACTGAATCTTCAGCCAAAAGATGACTGCATACAATTTATTATTCATTAAAGCAAAAAATAAAAATAAAACTAAAATGATTAAAGCTAAAAGTTGCGTTGATTATCCACTCGAATATCATGTTTTCTTCATACAATACTGGCACTTCACAATTTATAATAAAACTCGTTCAATTGTTAATCAAAGAAACAAGGCAATTGAAAGAAACTCAAACCTGGGCATTCTGTTTGCAGACTATCTCTAATATAAAACACATAGCTTTCAAAACATTTTACTACAAATAATGATCAATCATACACTTAATCTGAGTACTATTAAAATTACAATAGGAGGCACACTTTGGACGCTCTGAGTTTGGATGCTTACATAGATTTTATTATTTTAATCGTAATGTGAAATTCACCACTCATGTACATGGCTGTTGAAATCAGAAAATAAATATCAGCAACCATAAAACCAAAATAAATAAATACACTAATGTTTAGCTGAACATAAGATTCAATTTCATGAAAAACCTTTGTAGACTGCCATGTTGTATCTGACTATCACATGAGACTGTCATATAGGTTTTCCTCATACTCTGTTTTTAAGTGTATTTCTCCCCAGACTTACATAATAAAATATACATTTGTATTTAAATATACTTTGACTATGTAATGTTAAATTTTTTCACTTCCACACCTTTACAATCCTATCGGCGCTTTCCTTGAACCCCCCTGGGTGCAAGTGCTAGTTAAATAATATTTCTATGAACTGATTAATGAGTGAGTTGACCTTTCTAATGTTATCTTAGAGTCAACATAATCAAATATTTTATCTTGTAAGAATAAATTTAACTACATAGTAGAGGTGTAGTCATATTAATGACAATATTAGTAATTTGGAATAGTGTCATTTAATGACTTTGAGGCTTATTTAATAAAGTCATGAAAGGGTGTTGATAAATAAATATCTTTATTATTATTATTAGAAATGTTAACAATATTAGTAGTATATGTTAGTGAATAATTGATCAACTAATATTTAACTATTGAGAATATTGTAAGAAAATCCATTTCATTTAATACAAGATTTGTTGTGCATTGACATTTAATTTAATATCATTTTCTTTTCAAATGTTTTAAGATGGTCCTAAGACGTTAACTGTTAATTCCTAGCTTGTGATCCTTTTTTGAGATGATGCTCTCAACTTCTAATTTGTTAGAAGACCAAGGAGATTGTCCTTTTAGCTAAGTAATTATCATTATGGTGGTCAATTTGTGTCTTCTAAATAAGGGCAACCTAGTATCTTGACTTATGTATAGGCATAACTTACATACTTATATTACACCACAACAAGATGCTTGTGTATAAGATGATATTGCACATGCCTTTAGTGTGTGTCTTGTATGTTATGTTTAGTAATTTGTTTATAAAAAATATTTGAATTATTTTTATTGATTATTTGTGGGTATGATAAGAACCTACAAAGAAACAAGTTTTAAATGTAGAAAGATCCCTAGAAACAAATAGTAAACTACTGGTCAAAGGACATCCATAACAACAAACATGGAGGATTCAATATAGACCTCTCCAAAAAAAAACTCTAAAATGAAGTCAAAGTTGGACCCACATGGGGAACCATCTTTCCTTTTTCAAAGAAGATCTAGGCTCAACCAAAGGACAATTCACAGACTTTACATCTAGTCTCCTCTTTTCCTTAATGGGAGACCCCTATGCATTCCCTATAGGACCCACAATTGTAGCATCGAATTCCTTTCATTCCTCACAATAGAACACTCTTTAATTAATAAAATTCCTTCAACATTATGAATCTCTTTCTCATGATTAGGAGATGGAATGCTACTTATTTGAATATGGTGTTTTTTTCTTTATATCTTTGTATGAATGGGAGAAGTATCTAGTCTCGGCAATAAGATAGACATTTAGAAGGACTCATAGTTGATTCTCTTCTCTCAAACTCCAAGTTTGAAACACAATTTTATGACATTTGACAGCACCTTATCAATATCCACACTCACACAAAATAGAAAAAAACCTAATCATTTAATAGATTTCATAATTTCATAAAAATTGACCACTTAAATAGATAGTTCTTGTATTCTTGTTATACTTTTTATATTTAAGACAATAGAGATTTTCATATACAATACATAAAAAAAAATTAATTTCAATCTCAATTTTTTATATTTCTAACTATATTTGTGCATCTATAGATTTCGTCTGGACTTGGAAAGTTGGGAGACTCCACATATTCCTTTGCGAATGGAGAAGAAAATAAACCCACATCCGTAAAGTTTGGCAAACAGTTTTCACAAGAATTTTTACAAAACACACCCTCTTCGGTAAACTATTGAAATCAACGTCTGGACTTAACTGTATAACAGACTTAATTGCTTGATTGACTGGTTGGTATCATGGAATCCATGCAGGATGTTTGTTTGACTGATTCTCTGCTCAAAAGATATCCTTTCTGGGAGGGAGTTGTTTCCTACTCGAACGAAAACTATGGACGAGTTCCCCGAGCTTACGTTGTAGCCAAACAAGATAAATTGTTTTCTGAAGAATTCCAGAGAAAAATGATTGCAGACAATCCCCCACAAATGGTATACGAGATAGAAGGATCCGATCACTCTCCATTCTTCTGCAAGCCTGATCAACTTGCTCACATACTCCTACAAATTGCCAACAGATGCCTATCTAACTAACGCTGTGCCTTATTTTCTTTTAACTGTTATGATATTTCTTTGCATGTAAAGAATCACAGTATTTATATGATCTTTGAAAGTGTTAGTTTTCTAAAGACTAAATTTAAAAATCAAGAAACTTCTATTTCGAATTAAGAAAAATCTAATTCGAATAGAAATCAAGAAACTTCTATTTCGAATTAAGAAAAATCTAATTCGAATAGAAACTCCTCGTATTATCCAGAAACTTCTTCTTTCGAAAGCTTTTTATAAATATGTCAATATTTATCTCTCCTATGTATTATTGATGAAGTATGATTTTCGAAAAGCTCCTGATGTAAAAGATTTTCTGAGATAATAAAAGCTATTGATCCTTGCCCCGTGGTTTTTCCTCCACATTGGAGGTTTTCCACGTAATCTCTGTGTTATTGTCAATGTCTTATTTGCTGTCTACTTTATTTACTGTGTTTTAATTTTATTGCTGCTGTTATTATTTTTATTCTGGTTTAAATTACATAACAACTGGTATCAGAGCAAAGTTGCTGGAAGATTTGGTGTGTGTAGGTTTTATTTCTCTCTTTCATTGAGCAGCATGGAGGTCACAACGAGTGACATGGAGAAGTTAAATGGGGCTAATTTTTCCCTATGGAAATCCCAAATGGAGGACATATTAATTCTGAAAGATCAGTATTTGCCACTCGAAGGAATATCAAAGAAACCCACAACGATGACGGATGAAGATTGGAAAAAGTTGGATAGAAAGGCAGTTGCAACCATTCGTCAATATTTGGCTAAAAATGTATATTTTAATGTTGCCGGAGAGAAGACAGCAGCAGAATTATGGAAAAAGCTTCATGATCTATATGAAAAGAACACAACATCAAATAAAGTTTTTTTGATGAAAAAACTATACAATCTCAAGATGAAGGAGGGTGCTTCTGTAGCAGAACATTTAAATGAGTTCAACATAATTACTAGTCAGCTTGCCTCTGTTAAAATCACTTTGGATGATGAGATTAGAGCCATCTTATTAATGTGTTCAATGCCAGACAGTTGGGAGAATTTGATCGTAGCTATTAGCACTTCGGCACCTGGAGGAACTCTGAAGTTTGATGATGTCAGTAGCAGTTTAATGAATGAGGAGCTGCGGCGTAAATCAATGACAGAGAACCAGGGAGGAGAAGCCTTAGCCCTAGCTGATCGCGGTAGAAAATTTGATCGAAACCGACAAGGGCGTTCGAAGTCAAGAGGAAGATCAAAATCAAGAAGAGGCAGAATTACCTGTTATCATTGCGGCAAATTGGGACACATGAAAAGAGAATGTCGATTTTGGAAGCGAGAGCAAAAGGAACAAAAACCAGCAAGTGCAAATGAAGATACTACGGCTGTTGCATCAGATGGTGAGGTATTAATTACTGTTTCATATGAGGATGCATGCCTTTGTGCTTCTAATCATGATATTGATTGGATTTTAGATTCTGGAGCCTCCTACCATGCTACCCCAAGTAGAGAAAATTTTATTTCTTATAAATCTGGTAATTTGGGTAAGGTTCGCTTGGGTAATAATAATTTATGTAATATTGAGGGAGTGGGGGATGTTTTAATAAAAATAGAAGATGGTTGTAGTTTATTGCTTAAACAGGTCAGGCATGTACCAAAGCTTGGAATGAATTTAGTTTCAGCTGGAAAGCTAGATGATGAAGGCTGCCATATAGTATTTGGCAAGGGATGCTGGAAAATCGTAAAGGGTTCGCTAGTTGTTGCAAAGGGGCAGAAAACAGGCACTCTTTATACATTAAAGTCAAAGTTGCAAAAGTCAGATATTGCTATTGTTGCAGAGGAGCCTGCAGCAGATTTATGGCACAAAAGACTTGGACACATGACAGAAAGAGGCCTAAAAATACTTGCTGAGCAAAACCTTTTGCCTGGAATAAAAGGTACTGAATTTAAATTTTGTGAACATTGTATTATGGGTAGACAGAAAAGAGTGTCTTTTTTAAGGAATAATTCGAAAAGGGATACAAAAATATTAGATTTGGTGCATTCTGATGTTTGTGGCCCATTTAATATAAAATCACTAGGTGGGGCTGCTTATTTTGTAACTTTTATTGATGATGCATCAAAAAAGGTGTGGGCTTTCCCTATTAAGAGTAAGGATCAAGTTTTAGATGTTTTTCAGAAATTTCATATGGCTGTTGAAAGGGAAACTAACAAACTATTGAGATGTATTAGAACAGATAATGGTGGGGAGTATTGCTCCAAAGCCTTCGAAGAATATTGCAGTAAACATGGGATAAAGCATGTAAAAACAGTTCCTCTCACTCCACAACAAAATGGAACAGCTGAGAGAATGAATCGAACAATACTGGAGAAGGTGAGAAGTATGCTTTCAAATTCTGGTTTGCCTAAACATTTTTGGGCAGAGGCTGTCCGAACTGCTTGTTACTTAATAAACCGCTCTCCCACAACTTCATTAGATGGAGGCATTCCCGAAAAGGTGTGGACCGGTAAGGAGTTATATTATTCTCATTTGAAAGTTTTCGGTTGTGAAGCTTATGTGCACATTCCTAAAGAACAAAGGTCCAAGTTGGATGAAAAATCATTGAAATGTATTTTCTTAGGATATGCTGACAATGAGCTAGGTTATCGGTTGTGGGATCCTCTAAAGAGAAGAATTATCAGAAGTAGGGATGTTATTTTTAATGAAGGACAAATGTTTAAAAATACTGACAAAAGTGTGGAGATGCAGAAATTTGTTGAAATTATAGGACAACAAGAGGAACAACAAGAAAATCTGCCACCTTTACAAGAAGCCACTGCTGGAAATAATGACCAGCCATTACAACATAATGGAAATGAGGGACAACAAGAAGTAGAAACCGTGCAAGAGCCATTACAAGAGATTCCAGTTCGCAGATCTACTAGGCCTCAAAAGGTTTCACAGAGATATCCTCTCTCAGATTATATTTTATTAACTGATGAAGGTGAACCTAGTTGTTTTCAGGAAGCTTGTCAAGATGAGCATAGTAAAGAATGGCAGAAAGCAATGGAGGATGAAATGGATTCTTTGCAAGAAAATAGAACTTGGGAGTTGGTAAAGCTTCCAAAAGGAAGAAAAGCTCTACGAAACAAATGGGTGTACAAGATCAAACATGAGGGTGATGAGAAGAAGAGATACAAAGCAAGGCTGGTCGTGAAGGGATTTGCTCAGAAAGAAGGTATTGACTTCAATGAAATTTTTTCACCTGTTGTTAAAATGTCATCCATTAGAGTTATTCTTGGTCTTGTTGCTGCTCTAGATTTAGAATGTGAACAGTTAGATGTAAAGACTGCCTTCCTTCATGGAGAATTGGAAGAGGAAATTTATATGGAGCAGCCAGAAGGCTTCAAAATAAAAGGTAAAGAGAACTTGGTTTGTAGGTTGAAGAAGAGCCTCTATGGGTTGAAACAAGCACCTCACCAATGGTATAAGAAATTTGATTCTTTTATGTTGGAGCATGGTTTTAATAGACTAGAGACTGATCATTGTGTCTACATCAAGAGATATGACCAGGAAAAGTACATTATATTATTGTTATATGTGGATGATATGTTAGTTGTGGGACAGGATAAGAATATGATTAACAGGTTGAAGAAGGATTTGAGCAGCCAGTTTGCAATGAAGGATTTGGGTCCAGCACAACAAATATTGGGCATGAAGATCATTCGTGATAGAAAGAAGAAAAAGTTGTGGCTGTCACAAGAAAAGTATATTGAGAAGGTGCTTGACCGATTTAATATGCAGTATGCCAAACCAGTTGGTACACCTCTTGCTTCCCATTTCAAATTAAATTCTGCTTCATGCCCTTGTAATGATAAGGAGAAGGAAGAAATGAAAAATATTCCTTATGCTTCAGCAGTCGGTAGTTTAATGTATGCCATGGTATGCACACGACCAGACATTGCACATTCAGTGGGAGTAGTTAGCAGGTTTCTTGCCAATCCAGGAAAACAACACTGGCAAGCAGTGAAATGGATGTTAAGATACCTTAAGGGTACTCGTCATTACTTGTTTATGTTTTGATCATACTAATATGGTGCTTGAAGGTTTTACAGATGCAGATATGGCTGGAGATGTGGACACTAGAAAGTCCACCACTGGTTATCTATATACATTTGCAGGAGCAGCAGTGTCTTGGGTATCTAAGCTACAAAAAATAGTAGCTCTCTCCACAACAGAGGCAGAATACATAGCTGCAACTGAAGCGTGCAAAGAGATGTTGTGGATACAATGATTTCTTGGAGAGTTGGGCATAAAACAAGACAAGTATGTGCTATATTGTGATAGTCAGAGTGCCATTCACTTGGCGAAAAATCCAGCTTTTCACTCACGAACCAAACACATTGACTTAAGGTATCATTGGATTAGGCAGGTGTTGGAGGAAGGAAAGCTACACTTGGAAAAGATCCATACAGCTGAGAACCCTGCAGATATGTTTACAAAAATACTGCCAAAAGCCAAGCAAGAGTTATGTAGGAGCTTGGCAGGCCTGCAGATGACTTGATGCGTAGGCTTGGGCAAGGATCAATAGCAAAAAGGATCATCTACAATTGCAGTTTGCTATCCAGGAGCCTTGTATTTAGCTTCAAGTGGGAGAATGTTAGTTGTGAAGGCTAAATTTAGCTTCAAGTGGGAGAATGTTAGTTTTCTGAAGACTAAATTTAAAAATCAAGAAACTTCTATTTCGAATTAAGAAAAATCTAATTCGAATAGAAATCAAGAAACTTCTATTTCGAATTAAGAAAAATCTAATTCGAATAGAAACTCCTCGTATTATCCAGAAACTTCTTCTTTCGAAAGCTTTTTATAAATATGTCAATATTTATCTCTCCTATGTATTATTGATGAAGTATGATTTTCGAAAAGCTCCTGATGTAAAAGATTTTCTGAGATAATAAAAGCTATTGATCCTTGCCCCGTGGTTTTTCCTCCACATTGGAGGTTTTCCACGTAATCTCTGTGTTATTGTCAATGTCTTATTTGTTGTCTACTTTATTTACTGTGTTTTAATTTTATTGCTGCTGTTATTATTTTTATTCTGGTTTAAATTACATAACAAAGTCCTGTAAAGAATAGCGTGGGCTTATTCGTAAGAAGCAAATTTATAAATTATGTGCGGTGACCTGCATCGATCTTTGAATATATAAAAATTTAAAGAAAATATAATAATTTTCTTAAATTATATAGTTTAATTAAGTAAATGTAATAACTTCATTTAGTTGGTTCATACTAAATGTTATAATTAAATCAAAAGACAGGGTATTTAGCTCTAGAATTAATGATAAATAAGATTATTGTTATCATGCAAAATAATGAATATAGGAATTGATTGTTTGACATGAATGTGTTAAACTTGTGAAGTCTCAAAATATGTACAATTCAATCTTACATCTCTCAAGCTCAATCCAAGTAAGGTGGATAATGGGTGATATGTGATCTAGCGGATGTTTCTTTATTATGTTATTCATCTTTATTCTTTGCATATTCTATGTGTTCAAGGTAATGTTTATAAATATCTTTAGGAAATTGACAAATTGATTGGGAACATGTTTCTTTTAGAGCAACTATCTTGTTGACCCAAATTAATAGTAATGAGGAATATTGAAGAAAACATACATAAGCATGTAAATGATGTATATGTAAATGATGTGGTTTTCATTCTTTATTTGTTTAGAAATCAAGGTGTGCTCAAATAACTTCTCATTGTTAATTAAGTTGAATTAATTGCACATTGAATGTCTTTATATATGAAAACGTAGCAACTTTTCATACAAATATTTTACAATTCAACTCATATTGACTAATAAGAAAGGGAAATAATCTTGGAATTTATTTTAAATTTGAGGTTCCCTTGTACATGCCACAAGAGTAATCTAGAGTGGTGAAAATGAACCTACATAATGAAATAATAATTCTGAGATGGTGAGCAAATGCATTGAAGATAAGTATGAATAGAATATAATAAATGAGGTGTAATTTGGTAAATATATCAAATTACTTTAAATGGGAATAACCTAAGATGGATAGTGAATAGGGCATGCAAAAAAACTAGAACAAGGGTCTCACTTTTCAATATGTTATTATATCGAGGAAATCTCATGAAGTGGGCACAAAACTAAATGGAAAATGACATGGCTATGCAAAATTTTCCATTAAAATTTCTCCTGATTTTGATGTGTACAAATTTATCACAAGCATTCATTTAAAAGTTTATGGACATTATTATTCAATATAAAATTAAATATTTAGAAATATAAAAGGGATATATAGTCCATATAATGTAATACATCATTCTTGTATACATTTTGTATAAGCTCCTCATCAAACTTGAAAAATAGAAAAATGATATAGAATGAATGGCTTCTACATCATTAATGAACTGAGCACATAATGCAATTATTTCAACTACTTGTGAAAATGAAAAGGATTGGAAAAGAGAAGGTTTAGAAAATTCTAAATGTGCAAAAAGTAATATGATAATACTCCATGTGATGTTGCAATGTGACATGGCACATGCAATATGACTATAATGGATCTTCACATAATTTGGTAGTCTTATTTTGTATGGTGTAGTGATAATTCTTCTTGAAATGTGCTAATAAATCTTCATGCAGGTGGGAGTTTCATGTAATAAAGGTTGTGTGATGTAATCACAAGCCATTGTGATAGGAGCAATTCATCCAATAAAGGCCCTACAAAATGCAATAATAAGTCTCCATGTGATGTAGCAATAGGTTTTTGTAAGATGTGAGTGTGTCATGCAATAACAATTTCATGTAGGTATGGTGGTGAGTCTATGTCTAACAAAAGTCACTATTTTAAATCTCAACCATAAAATTTATTGTTGGGAAAATGTGTCTCAACCTTGCAATTATATAAGGTTTATTATTGATAGGTAAGCATAGGGGAGGGCAGGGGGTTACCCCCTTGCGAGGGGTAGATAGGGGGATCATTTTCCCTATGGTGCATCTGGGGGTTGTGTGCCCTGAAAGGGGTTCAGGGTGCCACCTCTAAAAGCCAAATTTTATGTATATTTTATTATTGTAAATTTGGACTGTTCATATTCATTAGGTCTCAGATATGATGGTCAATATTTTGTTGGCTTGACTTTCCCTAGAAGGAAACCCTATTTTATGAGGGTGTTGTATCATGACTGTTTATTGTGATGTATTATGAGAGTCTAATAGTGGTTATGTTGCCTTTGGACCTTTGGTTGGTGATACTCCTGTGAGAATATTGCTCTGCAAGTATATTGTAATCTTTGTGATTTCTAAATAATATATTGGGCAACTTATAAAGTGTGGGTTTTTCTCTCGAAAGGTTCTCTCCACGCAAATCATTGTTTTGTAGTATGCATGATATTTATGTTTATTGTTATTTATGTTTTTGTAACCATTGTAAAGATCTGTGAAGTTTTGCATTATACTCATCTCAAGATTAGTGTAGGAAGTTATTTCACTACCTTACCTTCCTTACAAATGGTATGAAAGTCTGATCACCTTTGGTTTTAGTTGTGGTTTGTTGGGTTTTTTGAACTAATCCATATTTGAGTGGGAGCTCATGCAAAAGATACTTTGCGAACTTTTTGCAAGAATTTTTGGATGACAAGTTCATCAAGGAGAATAGAGGTGGATAATTTTTTTGGAAATAATTTTGAAATATGGAAGTTGAAGACGGTGGATCTATTGATATATTGAGATCTATGGGATATTGTTGATGAGAACATTTCAAGGCCTACAGATCCTACTTTTTATATTCAATATGATGTTATGGACAGTAAAGCCAAGGGTCTAATTAAATTGTGCTTGGAAAACTATGGTTTAATCAATTTCTATGAAGAGGCCTCTACATAGAAACTATAGAAGAAGCTTGGTGAGATGTATCAAGCCAATTCTTTAGTGAACAATGTTTTCTTGAGGAAGAAATTGTATTCCTTGAGAATGGAAGAGTGTGGATGAATTATAGACCACTTGGAAGCATTCAATTAGTTGGTGGCTCAATTGGCATCAATTGGTGTCAAAATGGATCAAGAGGAGAAATGTCAGATCTTGCTTTTTTCTTTGCTTGATTCATGGGATTCTCTTGTTATAGCTATTGGGAGTAATTTTTTATATTGAATACTGAAGATGTGGTTGCTTTTCTTTCTAAAAAGATGAGGAAGGTATCCATCAGTGCCAAGGAGGCCATAAATGTTTGTGGAAGACCTAAGGAAAAAGGAAAGAAGAATGAGAATCTTGATAAATCCAAGTCCAAGGGAAGATCCAAATCTCCTAAAAATTCAAAAGTTATTTGTTGGAACTGCAGTAAACCTAGATATATTTGTAAGGATTGCAAAGAAGAAAATAAGAATAAAAAGATGAGATGTAATTTTTATTCTGAGTTCAAGAAGGAAGATGGTGATTTTTTCATTGTAGCTTTGGCAACTCGTGTAGGTAGTGATGCATAGTTAATTGACTCAGGTGCATCTTTCGATATGACCTTTAATAGAGATTGGTTTTCTAAATATGAAAAATTTCATGGAGGTAAGGTGTACTTGGTTGATGATTCTTGTTTAAATATTGTTGGTCATGGTAAAGTTAGAATCAGGTTTCTTGATGGTAGTATAAAAAGGATTAAAATGGTGTGTTGCATATCCTTAGATTAGCATGAATTTTTTTTATCTATGAGTAAAGTAATAGATGTAGGTGAGTAGGTAGTATTTTTTGATGCAGGATGCAAGATGGTTAAAGATGTTATGGTGATTGCTAGAGGTGTCAGATATGACACATTGTATAAGCTTGATGCATACATTGTTGAGTGCAATAGTACTTTTGTGAAAACAAAGTCTATGGAAGAGGTGGGGGTTTTATCTTCAATAGATGGTCATGGATTTTAGGTACCCAAGGGTGATCTTTCTTCTAAATCAAAGTTATCTATGGGTATGTGCAGGATCATCATGGAAAACCAGGCCCTTAAGTGGCAAAAAATTCAAAAAAATCAGAGTTAGGCAACTTGACATAAAAATTTGAATAAGTTATTTATATTATTTCAAAAATATGTAAAAATAGAATATGTAGCAAATTGAATGTAGTTTCTAAACTACTAGGTTTGTTGAAAAAAAAAACTATTTGGTAAAAATTTGAAATTTCAATGTAGTAGTACTTAAATTTTAGGGAAAAATAAGAAATAGGTGTTTGTCTAACCACCCTAACCACAATAAAATGATAATATTTTTTATAATATTTTAGATATAAGTAGAGGACTCATGTCCTAATGTGATGCATATTTTTGTAATTTTTTCCCAAGTAAATAATTAATATGAATTTTTTATTACAACTTTTAAAAAATATAAAACCTTGTATGTCCGACCACCTTAATTTGGTCAAAATTCATGAAATTCAATTTTTCTTTTTTAATCCTATACTATTCAAAGCATAGAATGTTACATGTTTTGGATTCAAAAATGTGATACCATTTGAAAGCTATAGATGTTTTTCTATTAGCCTATCAATCAGGACTTTAGTCATAATTTGAATAGAAAATGAATAATAATTACTTATTAAATTCAAAGTAAAGCATAATTTATATTGGTGGAAAGCTGAGAATCTCCTTTAAAAACTTTTTCGTTTCATCAATTTTGGGTAAAAAGTCAGCCACATACCCATCATATTGCCACTTTTTGGCCCATCATGATCTTGCACATACCCCTATAGAGAAAACTATGTTATGGCACCAAAGACTTGGCCACATTGGAGAAAAGGGTTTAAGGACCTTGAAAAATAAAAACCTTGTTCAAGGGTTGTGTGATTGTAACCTTGAATTTGATTTCTATGAGAATTGCATTTATGGAAAAAAAACCATGTTTAGTTTTACTCGAGTTCTCATAAATATTGTGGTGTATTGCATCTTATTCATTCTAATGTATTTGGTCTTGTACATGTTCCTTCAATTGGAAAATCCACATATTATGTTTCATTTATTGATGACTATAGTAGGACATGGGTGTATTTTCTAAAGAGTAAATTTGAAGTTTTCAGTTGATTTAAATAATTTAAGGCAATGGTTGAGTTGCAAACAAGAAAGAAAATAAAATGTTTGAGGATCGATAATGGTGGTGATTTTTTCTCTAATGATTTTGATACATTTTGTAAAGATTATTGTATTCATAGAAAAAGAAAACTTGGTATTCTACACAGTAGAATGGATTTAAAGAAAGAATGAATAGGACACTGATGGAGAAGGCTAGGAGTATGTTGAGTTGTATTGGTCTAGAAAAAAAATGTTGGGTTCAATTTGTTTCCACTACTTATTACCTGATTAACAAGTCTCCCACATCAGCTCTTTTTGATAAGATGCCTATAAAGGCATGGTTGGTTCACAAGCCTTCATTAAGACATCTTATATTTTTTTGGTTGTGAGGCATATGCACATGTGCCAAAGGAGAAGTGAACAAAGTTAGAGAACAAGGCTATGAACTATATCTTCATCAGATACAATTTTGGTGTGAAAGGATACAAGCTTTGGGATCCTATTGCATAAAAGGTAATATATAGTAGAAGTGTTATTTTTAGAGAAACTAAGCCTTCTTCTATTACATTGTAGCCAAAACAAAGTAAATAGGAAAATGTGATTCAATTTCCTTCTACACCTGAAAAAGTTGAATCAAGGCCGATGGATAGACAAGAAGTTGAAGAGATCTCATCTAGCTCTAAATCTTCAAAAGAGGAGGAAGAACCTACAAATTAGCTTGTTCATAGGTCTACAAGGCATAGACAACCACCTAAAGGGTCTTCACTTGATGATTGGAGATGTAATTTTTCTTTGAGTACTAACATGGATGAACCCAGATTAGTAGAAGAGGCATTAGGTATGAATGGTGCAGAATCCTGAAAGATTACTATGGGTGAAGAAATGAAAACTTTGAAAAAGAATGATGCATGGGATTTTGTACCATTGCTTGAAGGAAGAAAACATGTTTGTTGCAAATGGGTATTCAATAAAAAGATTGGTTCAAATGGAGGTATTGATAATTACAAAGAAATTTTGGTTGCAAAAGGTTCCTCTCAAGTTGAGGTTGTTGATTATGGTGAGATATTTTCTCCTATTGCAAAAATCACATCCATTAGGTTTTTTCTTTCAATAGTTGTTTATGATTTAGAGGTTGAGAAAATGGATGTTAAAACTACTTTCCTTCAAGGTGACTTAGAGGAGGATATTTATATGACATAACTAGAGCACTATGGGGTGAGAGGTAAAGTAAATTGGTTTACAAAGTGAAGAAATAGTTGTGTGGCCTAAAACAGAGTCCTAGGATGTGGTACCAAAAATTTGATGTACATATGTGTTGAGTTTGGGATTTGAGTGTTCTAAATTGGATCATTATGTTTATTATACAACTAATGGTGATTGTTTACTGTTTATTGCATTATATGTTGATGATATGTTATTTAAGTGTAAAGGGAAAGGTATGATTTCTAAACTAAAATCTCAACTTGTAGCTAAACACATTCTTGGGACATAAATTAGAAGAGAGAGAGTGAATAGAAAGGTATGGCTTGGCCAAAGTAAGTATGTCAATTAAATTTTATAGAGGTTTGACATACAGGATTGTAGACCATTGTGTGTTCCTTTTTAGTTAGAACAAAGTTATCTATTTTAGATTGTCTAGCATCCCCATCAAAGATGGAAGCCATGAGCAGAGTTCCTTACCAAAGTTTAGTTCAAAGATTGATGTATGCTATGGTTTGTACTAGACTAGACATTTCCCAAGTAGTGGGAGTTCTTTCCAAATATATGTCCAATCTTGGTAGAGTTCATTGAGATGTAGTTAAAAGAGTCTTCAGATATTTGCATGGTACCTTAGAGTATTCCTTGTGTTATCATAGTAATTTGACTAAAGACAAGATTTCCCTTGATATTCATGGTTATCTAGATTCATATTGAGTAGGTGATGTTGATAGAAGATAATCCACCATTTCTTATATTTTACTTTAAATATTTGGTGGTGCAACTAGTTGGATGAGTAAGCAATAGGTTGTGGTTGTTATTGCCATTGGTTATCATTAATGTCAACACTTGGTGAGTTTGTTGGTATTGGTGTAGAAACTTAAATAGCCCTGATTGGTATTACACATCTAAATCTAAATACTAACTTGATTTCTTCCTAAATCAATTTAGTGGAGGATCTACGTATGGAATTGAGCGAGATGAAGGCTAGTATGTATGGGGGTGGAGAAAATTAGAGTGACCTAATGTCACCCCAAATTACTAGAATAGTTTTAGACTCAATTACCATGGTATGGGGATGAGGAGTCATGTCCATATAGTCGCTTGACTCTCGACTTTCAACTAGATATAGCTCAGCTACCCCCCCAATATGGATGTATACCCCAACCCATCTATAGAGATTTGGGTGGGCGCCTATGTATAGGGATAGGGGTCCCCCCCATAGGGAGATACCATATAGAGATAGGGCCCCTCTCACTATCTGAGGGTTGTTGGCCTATAGATATAGGGGCAAGGGAGGAAGCTATATAGAGGAGTAGGTCGTCGCCCCCCCCCCCCATTCATCAATTTTTACTATTAATCAAATAATTATCTTTATCAGATTAATTCATCCTCTTCTTACTAATGTTCATTCCACTTAATTAAATAAATCAAACTATTTAATTAAAAACCCTATTTCCTCTCATTTGATTAAATAAATATAATTATTTAAACAAATGTCATAAATCCCCTAACCCACCTAAGTTAATTAATTTTGAATTAACCTTAAGCTACCTCCTAATCTTCATTATCCATTTCTCTAGCTTTTAACTTCACCTTGGTCAAATAAACCACTGGTTTATTGACCAAGTTGCACATGAAATTCATTTCTTTTAATTACTAATTAGACTATTTACCCTCACAAAGGCATATTTTTTGAGAATATTCTCTCAAGTACCCATTTATTAACTTTCCCTCTAAAGGCTTTAAAAGGCATTCATTTCCTCTTACATGCCATCTTATCTCTTACAAAGGAATTTAAATCTCTCTTACATCCTCACCAACATTCCATTACATTCTCAACCATATCCCTTAAATTCTCTTACATCCCCTTACATTCTCACCTACATGCCTTAACTCATCCCTTCTCCCATTAAATGTGCTCAGACATGTGTGAGCACATATCCCCATGGCTTTCATTAGCCTTGTGACACTTGTCACTTGGCTATTGATTCTCATCTCAATCCCACATTGCCCAAATTTTCCCATTATTCAACCCTTCTTTCCTATAAATAGAGGCTTCCTCTATTGAATATGGATCCATCATCTTAGGCATTGTTATTCTACTTATTTTCATCCATCAACTGTACATGCTTTTCATATCATTTTAGCTTGAATCTACAATCATTTTGCATCAAAATCATCATTGTTCATAAAAAATCTTGAAGCTTATCAACTTTCGATTGGGAAAGGGCCACTTTCCACTTCAAAGTGACACCAATTCCCCTATGGGATGAGGTTTGAGGTGTTAGAATAGGATTGCATGCTTTCATTTGCTTGTGTTTCATGCTTTGTTTCATGTTTTCATTTTTTTACATGTTCAAGAATCTCACAGGGAATGATAGTTTATGCTTGCTAATATAACTAACCTTATTTGTTTAATCTATAATTAGCTAGGTACAGATTATCATTCACATTTTGTTGCTAGAAGGGGGGATAACCATCAAAAAATTTGATATTTTTGGTATAGAATTCACATTTCTTGCAGGTTCCAAAAAAATGATGTTTTTGCAACCAAAGCACCGCCTTTGCATATTGTGGCACTATTGTCATAGAAGATAGTGACACTTTTGATAAATAGTATCGCTATTGTGACAGGGAGTCACTTTT
>VDFB02178481.1:0-13444 GCA_007258455.2 Sequoia sempervirens
ACTTTCCAAAATTTGTAGGGAGACACGGCCAAATTCTACTTTTAGGAAGTTCCCACTTAGAAATTAGTAAAAATCAAATTTTCATTAAAATTATCAAAAATCGTGCATCAACTAGATACCGTTAGCTAACTTTTGACCATAGTGATTTTAAAAATACTACAAAAAATTTCACCGTGCTAGGGTCGTACAAGAGTTTCTATGTTATGTTTTTCTGACAAAAACAACAATAATTTGTGTACATCCCTCTTTTGAACCCCTTAATCTCAACCATTTTCAAAATAAATTGGTAGTTTAGAAAGTAGACTCGGAGCACTTCGATCCTTGTTTTTGTTCCATCTCAAAATTTTGAGTGTAGCTAGATCCTCAATTTCACGTCCAAGGTTAGTATTTCCTGATTTCAGATAAAAGTGGCCACTTAAGCCCCCTTTTTGGGAACCATCTTGGTGCACTTACCCATGGGTTGCAACCTAGAGGGGTGTTTGAACTGAGAGATGTGAGTGGAATGGAAAGGAGTGTTGAGGGTAAGGAGTTTGTAGTAGCCATGTAAGAAATACACCAGCAAGTCAAAGACAATCTCCAAAAGAGTGTAGACAAAGACAAGCATAATGCTAATAAGAAAAGGAGAGAAGTTCACTTCAAAGTTGGAGATCTAGTCTTGGCTCATTTGAGGAAGAAGAGGTTCCCTAGAGGACAGTATTCAAAGCTCCACATGAAGAATATAGGTCCATGCAAAGTGGTGCACAAGTTTGGAGACAATGCCTACGAAATTGAACTTCCTCCACATGTTGCCATTTCTCAGGTATTTTAAATGTTTCTGACTGTTATCCTTATAAAGGGGATGTGATTGTAGGTGAGAATGCATGTTCATTAGCACATTTAGATGAAGAATGGATGGGAGATTTTCCACCAAGTCAACCTTTGAAGCTGGAATGCATTTTGGATACCAAAGAAGCTAAAAGGATGATGAACAAGGTGTACTATCAGTACTTAGTCAAGTGGCAAGGCCTTCCAATGGAGGATGCCACTTGGATGACTGAAGAGGACATCCTAAAGCATGGTGCTACAGTTGTAGATTTTCTCTCAAGTGGAACTTAAGATTTGTTTTCCCTAGGAGTATGGCGTAGAGCACCTAGGTCTTTATGTAAAAAGGGGTTAAGAGTTGGTGTTTTGTGTTGGTTAAGTCATTTTTGTTTGTAATAAGGTATTTCAAGACCATGTCTTATGTTTTGTGTCATTTTGAGCTATGTGGGGTCAATTTTGTAAAAAGGTGTCAATGTTGCAAAAGTTGCAAAAAGTTGCATAAGCAACTTTTGTATTTTTGTGTTTAAAGGGAAGTTGAACCGTTGGGATTTGAAAAATAGTTGAGGAATAGTTGGTTTTATTGGAGAATGTTTAAATAAGCCTTGTTGAGGCTAGGACAAGGTTTTGGTGTGGAATTTTGAAGACTAAGCAATAAGAAACTCTATTTTTCTTGTGTTTTCAAGTTGTTTTTGCTGCTACAAAGATTGGTATGGCCCCGTACAGCCTGGAAATGATCTAAAATCCATTGGAACTGATAATGTATTGAATCTATTGTCTTTTGATTTTGATTTCATCTGCTTTCATCAAGTTTGGAGTGAATTAGAGCAATTTTTCTGTAAATAGCTAGAAACCCTAGTTAGGGTGAGTTTTGACTAAATAAAATGGTTTTTGGCCCATTCTATTGGTGAAAAGGCCTCATAATTAGTGGAATGGATGTAGGTAGGGTGTATTTTGTGTTCTTAATCTTGAAGAAGTAGGGGATGGAGTTGAGTGCAAATTTAGTTGCTGGGACCTAACCTAATATCATCATGTATTACTAGACTTAGGGTTTTGTGGAAAAGCCATTTGGAAATTGTTCTAGTTGTTGGGAGTTGGTTATTCAGACCTCACATGACATGTTGTAAGCCTTGGAATGAAGATTCAAATCATGGAGTTAATAAACCCGGCTACTACCTAGCCAAGTCAAAGAATTAAGCCTAATTTAAGCATTAGCAGTCCAAAATTGAGGGCGTCATTACAAAGTAACCCCATTTGAAAATTGGATATGTGTTCAAATGGGATAAAGGGTATTTGTAAAGGTATTCATATGTTGTATGTTAGGTCTGCCCTAAGAGTTATGTTGGAAAACCCCTGTTTGAAGTACTACTAGAGGAATTGAAGGATTGTGAGGGAAACCCACCAAGTTATGTTCTAGGATTGAAAAGTTTGATTGTTTGAGTTATGTTGAAGTTATCTAAACCCTGCTCTTCATCAACCCCCTAAGACCTATCTCTCCTATCAAAATCCCATCTAGGCTCCATAACCTTACTTTTTGTCTTGAATGAGCATCCACACATTATATGTATTCATCATTTATCCTCTTGGTGGTTGGGGAATCCATTCTACAAAAATATGTAGTATTATACCTGCTACTCGTGTAAGAAAGTTTTTATTTACTACTTTCAAGGCTATCATATATTGGACTGCCTCTTTAGACAGTCATAAAGTACTTGTGCTTCCCCTATCCACTCTCATACACACTCAATTCCTTACCTTCTCCTCCCTCACACAAAATTTAGGTAAAAACACAAACTTGTGTCACACTTTCAACCAAATAAATAGTTTTAATAAAAAAAGTTTCAACCTAAACAGTTTTGATCAAAAAAATCTCACTCGTAACTATGTGGCCTATACATGGCACATAAAGTTTCAGGAAAGATCATTTTACTTAAAATATTAAAATAATATTTTTTCTATTTTTGAATTTAAAATCTGACATAATTTCAATTTAAGTTTTCATCTAAAAGTGTTTCAGTTGAAAGGGTTTTGGCCGAAACCCTTTCACCTGAACTATCTCTATGACATCCTTGTTGGTAACCACCTCATCTTTTTTTAGAAATTTCCTAAAATTCCCACTTGAATATGATGTTTATTTAGTCAAGTTTTTTTGAAAAACTAAAAGTACCTTTTGTATAGCTCGGAGTTAAGAATCCAAATATATATTTTTATATATTTTGATCATATGCTATCCTTTTAATACCTTTTGATCAACTCTAAACATTGAAACCAACATGCTTTCTCTCACCCTATTCCCTTATTGTGATAGTTTCTAGTTTATATTTGATCCCCATATCTTAGTTTATTTATTTATCTTAAGCATTCACACATGCCCATGCACTAATCTCACCCTATTGAAATAATAAACATGAAATAACCCCCATCATAAATTCCCTAAAATGATACTATAAATGCACAAATGTTTCCCACACCTAAGGTTTGCCTACCACCCATTGCGTATTTTTACCTCCTATGACCTATTTCTCCTATCAAAATCCCATATAGGCTACATAACCATACTTTTCGTCTTGAACGAGCATCCACATCTTATATGTATTCACCATTTATCCTCTTAGTGGTTTGGGAATCCCTTCTACAAAAAAACTTAGTATCAAACCTATAACTCCTTTAAGGAAGTTTTTATTTACTATTTTTAAGACTATCGTATATTGGACTACCTCTTTGGACAGTCATAAAGTACTTGTGCTTCCCCTATCCTCTCTCATGCACATTGAATTCCTTAGCTTCTCCTCCCTCACATAAATTTTAAGTAAAAGCACAAACTTGTGTCACACTTTCGACCAAATAAATAGTTCCAAGCAAAATAGTTTCAACCTAAATAGTTTTGATCAAAACAATCTCACTCGAAACTATGTGGCTTAAACATGGCACATAAAGTTTCAGGAAAAACCATTTCAATTAAAACATTAAAATAATATTTTTCTTTTTGTGAATTTAAAATCTAACACAATTTGCATTTAAGTTTTTGACTAAAAGTGTTTAAGTCAAAAGGGTTTTGGTTGAAACCCTTTCATCTGAAACTGTCTATGTGGCATCCTTGTTGTCAACCACCTCATATTTTTTTAGAAATTTCTAAAAATTCCCACTTGAATATGATATTTTTTTAGTCACTTTAAAAAAAAAAAACAAAAAGCACCCTTTTGTATAGCTCGGAGTCAAGAATCCAAACATTTTTTTTGATATTTTGATTAGTTTTACTATATTTTGTATTTTGATCATATTCTAGCTTTCTAAGACCTTTTCATCAACTCTAAACATTGAAACCAACATGCTTTCTCTCACCCTATTCTTTTTCTTGTTATAGTTTCTAATTTATATTTGATCCACATATCTTAGTTTATTTATTTTTCTTAGCATAAATTGAAAGTATTATTCACTTATATTGTTAAAAAAGGATTAGAATAAACCAAACTAGAAAATGAAATAAAATATGGATTAACTACCTTTAAGAGTTATCTAGTTTTATTTTTCTTATTTTTTTAAGGTATAAAATAGCAAAAAATTAGTGTGTTTAAAATTGGTTCGCATAAATAGTATGTGCACCAAAACGGGGACCAAAAAGTGGCCAAACCTAATTTGAAACAAAATTCAACATAACATGAACATGTTATAATGTACTCATATTATAATTTCATTGGAAACACAAAATCATTCACTTTTTTGAATTTATAATGCATACACATTATAATTTGTGTGCATTATAACACATATGTGTTTTATTTGAATTTTCTTTGAAAGCCCACCCTTGGTCTTGGATTTAGGTTGGATATCTAAATAAATGGCTTGGGCCTAAATGTAAGGTCTCCCAAGGCGTGTTCTACATAAAATATTAAAATAACTTGTAGCATTCTCTTGATAAGGTTTACATATTTTAAGACATTTAAAAAAAAAAATCACAATAACATCAAGCTCAATTCCTAATATTTCTAACCACGTATTTTTTCTACAATTCAAACACATTAGAGTTTTGATCTTCAATCTATTTTACTAGTGTGTTCAATTTTATTTGAAAACCTATCTATAACTTTTCTGGGCAATTTTTTTATCTATTCATCCAATTTTGAAACAAATTACATTTTATATTCTAAATTTTATTCTATACACATTACAAAAAATATTTTTGATTAGTTTTTTTAAAAATATGGGGAGTATTCTCGATTTTTTACTTTTTAGGATGTTTTCACTTTGAAAAATCATACGAAATTATATTAATTAAACATTAGCAAAAAATTCATGTATAAACTACATGATGTTAGCTAATATTTCACTAAAGAGATTCGTAAAATACTTTTAGAAACCAACATTTTAGGAGGAGCACTCTAGGTGTTATGTTATATTTTTTTGACAAAAATAGAAGCATTTTGTGTGCTACCCCTATTTGAACCTATAAATCTGCACCATTTTAAGAAAACAACTAGTAGTTTAAAAAGTAAATTATGAGCACTAGAGATCTTGTTGTTGTCACATCTTTAAGTTTTTAGCAGAACTATCTTCAATTTCTCATCCAATATTAGGGTTTACTAGAATTAAAAAAAAGGTTGTTAATTTTGACCTCCTTTTGGTCCCCCATTTCTATCATCATACCTTAAACCTGCAACTTAATGTTGATACTTAATAGGGAGTGGTAGATTATTAGTTAGTATGTGATTGTAGAGTAGAAAAGTGATTATTATTTTTTTGGTTGCTTCGATCATGATCTAAGATATATTAATTCAACAAATAAATTGACCTACCCATCCATTCACTTTGACCATTATCCTTCCATACATCTCACCTCTCCAAATTCAATTCTATCTCCTATCAATTCCACACTAACCTAATTCCAATTTGTGACTATTACTTATTGTCTTGCACACCAATTTACTAGAATAGCAGTCTAGGTTGGAATATGTAAAGGCATGCCTAAAACCCTAGATGTTAGGAGATCCTAGGTGAATAAATTTATAATGCATCATCATAAAGCATCAAATTTACATATCAATAGCAAAGGATAGTCATGATAGCTTGCATTATTTAACATTTACAAATAAACTATTGTATACCGAAGATAAAATATAAGAGGTTTGAACAATGCTTAAGGGTGGAGTTAGTACATTTCCATGCACTAGTATAAAAAAAACTCTTAAATGTGTTCCTCAAACCCATATTGTTCAAATTCAAGTTTAGAGAAAAAAAAAAAGGGAAGAAAATTTATCAAATTTGTAATGATATAGACATAATTATATAAATTAGACAAAAACATAATTAAAAATTAATAGAAAATCACAATAATAATTTTGTCTAACTAATTTGAAAAGTTTAAAATCACATTAGACCAAAAAAAAAAAAAAAAAAAAAAGAATTAATTGACTCAAATCATAACGTATGTATACATCATTCCTTTAGACAAGCTATATACCCCCACTTCCTCATTTTAATTATACTTCACAAATAATCCCTTTATACAAGCTATATACCCCAACTTCCTCATTTTTAATATTGTGTTAGGAAACATATGTAAACTTCCATTTGAAACGTGCAGCCCATTCTCAAGTGAAATAGGAAAGTTACAGACAACTTTCCTTGAAAGACCGGCATGAGATTTGACAACACAAAGGCTCTCGGCGTTATACTCTACATGCATTGATTAACGAAACTTTGAATACTTGTAAGCTTCTTCACATATCGCTTAAGTTTTATTTGACCACCATATAGAATTATATTTTCTACATTTCTAAAAAATAAGAACAGTACATGCTGGTAGCAACAGATTGCTGCCTACATATCTTATTTACTTGTATATTTGTTATGACTAGAATGTGTGTTCTTGTCTTTAAAAGATTATATTGTGCGAAGAACCTTGCGGTATGCCTAAAATAGACAAGGAACAAAGCTACCATAAATAAATTATCTTAAACGCTTGGTCCAAAAGCAGGATAATCCAGTTGGCTGTAGGTTCAGTCCTCACAGAGGCGTCATAAACATATCTCTATTTACAGACATGGTTTTAAGAGTCCCAGATTGGCCCAAACGCTGGAATGCCCGCTGCTCTGCATCTCTTCACTACATCTCGACTACCCCTTGGTTGCTTGTGACAATAACAACTTGGGCGTTCCAATCTCCCACTGCTTTCACTGTCAATTCCGCCACATTTGGGCGACCTGATACAGCTGTGTCATGAATGATCATCTTTTCTGAAGGGTAGCTCTCGATCTTCCTAACAATGTCGTCTCCAAAGTTTCTTGTATGGCTTTCGCCACCAAATGAAATACACGTCTGCACGAGAGCGCTGCAGCATAAAAGACAGAAACACGCAGATGCCGGAGCCTGTGGCCACCACCACTACTTTCTCATACATGTTTATTAAATATGGAAGTCCTGCAAGAGCAGAGAAACGTAGGTGGTATGCATGCATTGCTGGAATGTATGCTGCACTGAGTATGACAAAAGCCCACAGCAGTGCAAGGGCTATCCACCCAGCGAAACGATGGATTTCTTCAAAGACATTGTGGTGACAGAGAGTTTGTACTAGGGAGTAAATCAACCACATAATGGATGACACCCCACAGCCGCTGTGGATTCCACCTAAGCACTGAAGAAAAGAAGTGGCCGCCGTCTTGAGTACGAGCGGAACCCACGACCTGCCCAGCACCTTCACGGCGACCCAGAATACAAGCCTCGGAAAGGCTTCACTGCGGCACAGCACCAGCGCCAAAATGTTGCCCACCGAGAACAAAGCGGCTTCTTTTTTCGCATAGGGAAAGTGGCCGGTGACAGCCAAAATGAGTGCAATAACATTGAACGCAAAGCTTGCGACGAACAGGCGTTTATAGACGGTAAAGAGGCCCTGATCCAGCAATACCACTGAAAGACGCGTCTCCGCCTTCTTTGGCTTTGGCGCCGCCCTTTGTACGTCCTCCAAGACTTTCGCGGCGCTGGAACCGATTTAGTGCTCCAAGTCTGCATGCAGCTGCTGGTCTGTTTCAATGCCATGTTCGATGTCCGATAAATGAAAGCTGGTAAGATGGCTTTCCGATCTTTCTATACTGAAATTCGCACTGGTTTCCCCTGTCGTTGTCTCGTCCATGCTTTAACACATAATCGTTATCGCTTCTGTGTTAAAGTGGGAGTGATTAGAAGTAACTGATTATATTCCCACAAAAGAAATATACTGTTGCTCTTTCCATGGGGAGGATTCACATTTGGCTGTATTTATTAATTAATTAAAAATATAAAAAAGACAATTCGCTTAAATAAATAAAATAAATAAATATTCTTTTATAGTCCATGAGTCCTTATCTTTCGGTTTTTCAGGTTTCACGCCTGAACAGTGGTGTTTGATGTACAGATGGCGAGCTTACGCGCAATGCCGACATTTTACATAATTTTTTCATCGTCATATGATCAATGCGTTCTCAGTGTTACCGACTTTCATGAAAACTTCACTAGCAAGAAAGAAAAATATAAAATATGTACTATTTTTAAAAATATTATTTTTTATTTTTTAGATTACGTTTTATTTTAAAAAGTTAGAATTATTATTTTATATTATAAAATATATTTTTCTAAAATATTTTTAATAGAAAAATATATAATAAAATTATATGTTATATTTAAATATTTTCTATATATAATATTATATATAAAATGTTTATATAAATTATCATACATTATTAAATAGAATATATATTATAATTTTGACATAAAATAGTAATTAAAATATTAAATATATTATATGTTTAAAGCATTTATAAATATTTATTATTAGATTTATAGAAAAATATACTCAAATTATATTTATTATTACATATTAAATGAAATATAAATTACATTACTAAATATAAATATTATATATAATATTTTCTTATTAATAAATACTATTTAAATTAAATATATAATATAATATATAATATATATATATATATATAATTTCTATATTTTAGATAATACATTATTTTAAATATGTATTATAAATAACTATAATAACTATTAAGTACTATTTAATATATTATTAATAACTACTTTATTATAGTTTTTAAAATCCTTTAATTATTTTATTTAATAATATATAATATGTATTATAGTTATTAATAATATTATTATATTTAAGTTATCCAGATACTATATATAATAAAATAACTATAATTAGTATATATTATTCTATATATATATATATAATTATTAATAAAATATAACTATAATCATATAATATAATATGTTATATAAATGTATATTATAAACAACTATAATTGTAGATGGGTACTTTTCTTTTCGTTATACTTTTATACTTTTAGTTTCTTCATAAAAGCAAAATATTGAATGTATGAGGAGGAAGTGTTACGTTCAATTTTTCTTTTTATATAGACTTAAAATTTAATAAAAAGAGCTTTCATGAATAAGAGAAATAACTTATAGGAAAGATATTAAAAGATTACTTTTGTCAATATCATATAAATGACAAATATTTTTGTGCAAGGTTTGTCATTAATGTTCGTGCAATTTGAGGGCATCGTGAGGAAGACAAAGTAACCACTCACAAGAGGAAATTGAATGTGGAAAACTAAAAATGTAGGAGACAGGGGTGGAAGCTAGGGGGATAGATAGGAGGGGGGAGGGAGAGCTACTACTTACCATAAACAATATAGGACAATAAAACTTAGTCAAGTACATGCACTTCCCAGGTCAATAGTTTAAACTATTCAAGAAGCATACAAATCGATGAAATCGGACTTAGTTGTTCCTAGATTTAGGATATTTGAGTTTATAAGATAATTATTTTAGCTTTCTCAATAAATAGGCTAGAGGCTTCCATATAAGTATATGAAGCTCCCTTCATATATAGAATCAAGACTCTCAAACATATTGATCAACATCACTTAGCTCTCTCACTATCCATAAATATTTTTATATTTACTGGTTAAATCCATATCCATCTCCATCTCCATCTATATCTCTATATCTATCTTCCTCTTTATCTGTCTCCCCTATCTCTATCTCGATACCTCTCCCTATCTCTAACTTTCCCTCTCTCTCTCTCTCTGCCTATTGCTCCCTCTTTATATATCTCTCTACTCCTCTATCCTCTCTCTATTTCTCCCTAGGTCCCTTTCTCTTTCTCCCTTTCTATCTATTTATATATATCTATGTCCCTCTCTATCTATATCTTCATAGATCTCTCTTACTCAAGCACACACACACATCCCTATTTCTCCCTCCCAATGCCCCCCTACCTATCCCTCTCTACCTATCCCCCCTCCCCTCCTATATTTCTCTCTCCTCTCTCTATCTCTCTCTCCCTCACTCCCTCTGTATCCCCCTGTCTATATCTCCATCTCTACCTCTCTCTCCCTTTCTCTTCCCACACACACACACACACACATATACATATACATCTCTATCTCTCCTATTTCTCTCTCCCTCTATCTCTCCCTCTAGATCCATATCTATTTTTCTATATCCACTTCTCTTTTTATGTTTGTGTCCATCTATCTCTTTGTCTCTTTCTCCCTCTCCCCCTCTCTATATCTCATTATATTTATCTCGATCACTCTATCTAACCATCTATTTCTCTATACAGATCCCTCTCCCTCTATACCTCTATCTCTTCCTCTTTATTTCCCTATCTCTCTCTATCTTCATCTCTCCCTCTACCACCCTGTAGCTCTCTATCTATTTCTCTCCCTCTATATTCATCTCTACCTCTATCTTCTTTTCTCTCCCTCTATCTCTAAATATGTCTCTCTCTCTCTATCCATCCACTTCTCTCCCTCCATCTCCCTCTTCCTAGACCTCTATATCAATATCTCTTTTCCTCTCTTATCTCTCCATCCTATCTCTATCTCATTATCCCTCCATCTTTGTCTACCCTATATCTCCCCCTCTCTATACATCACTTCATCTCTCTCTCTCTCTCTCAATCTCCTTCTCTCCATATCACTCTCCTTCTCCATCTTCCTCTATATCTCTCTCCCCTACCTATATCTCTTTACACCTATGTCTCACTCGCTCTCCCCCTTCTATCTCTTCCTTTCTCTATCCCCGCCTCTCCCTCTCTCCCTATTGAAAATATAACATGAGCATGTTGGCAACAAAGCCTAATTATCTTCCTAATACAAAGGTTTTGTTTTAGTTGTGTCTAGATCCCTGTAAGTGGATGCATATTTGATTTTAAGCCATCACTTCTCCATTGAAACCTTTGTTATGCAAACAATGCATTTCCTAAATGACCTACCAAATGACTGCATGTCCTACACAAACATATGAAATAAAATAGAACATTTTTTTTCATAATTGGCCTTCCACACCTCTTCGATGTACCCATTGCACACCAAGGTGTGATTCCTTGTAATTATTAGCCAATAGGCTATTTGTTTCAAATATGTGCCGAGATTTTCGTCAGCCTAGCCGTGAATAGAATTTCTTGGCCACGGGAATTAATAATCGCCAACAACCGACAATGAGTTTCTCAAGGTTGTTTATGACGACGTGAAGTTTGCTAATTACGTGGGTTGGCGGTGGTGGAGTTGGTTGCCTCGATATGCGAATGTTTTCCCGCATGAGGGTTAATGCATCCTAGCATTGTTGTACAATCACGTGGGAGGAAGTAAATGTAATATTCAATGTTGCAATGTGGAAAAGTATATTGTTTTTGGTTGCATTGTTGAATGAGCCACTGTGGTGTTGGTTTGATAGCAAAGTCACTACTAAATTTGACTCCATTTTTCGACGAACGTTCGTCGGTCGTTCAACAAACATTTGTCAAAAAATTGACGAATTTATGAAAACAATTTCGTCGCTATTTTTTTGTCGAAATAACGGCACAGATTCGTCGGTCGTCGACATCATAAAATAACTCGGATGTTCGTCGATACTTAGATGAAAACTACGTGTATCCACTGACGAATTACAACCAAAATGCAATTGCAATGGCTCTTTTGAAGTGTCGAAACAACAACAGAAGTTCGTCGCCATTTCAATTAAACAGGCAAGGAGTTACGACGAAGTCTTCATCGCAGCTAAGCAACTTCGTTGGACCTTTTATGTGATTCATCGGTGGCCTTCGTCAAAATTGCGATAAAATGGGCAAGGAGTTACGACGAAGCCCTTGTCGCAGCTAAGCAACTTAGTCAGACCTTTTATGTGATTCGTTGGTGGCCTTCATCGAAATTGTGACAAAATGGGCAAGGAGTTACGATGAAGCCTTCGTCGCAGCTATAGCAACTTCGTCGGACCTTTTCAATGATTCGTTGGTGGGTTTCGTCGAAATTGCGACGAAACAATGCAATTTTTTTATAAAAAAATATTCGTTGAAATGTACCATTGCAGAGACTCTTGGCGATGACCACCGAAGCCAACCCAACAATGAGAGATCAATCATTGGCATAGGATAGAAAACTCACTCTGATAGTCCATGTCTTGCCGATGACTTCCATCGGCAAGACAAATCCAATGTCACACCGATCTGACCTCTTCAGGAGTTTTGAACACTGGTGGTTATCAACAAGACATTCTAAGGGTCTCGCCGATTAAAAAAGTGTCTAAGAGCAAGTAAACAAATGGAACCTATTAATTTTCTTATTTTGGGGTTCTTTAAATCATAGAATAGATACCATCTTCTTATGTATAATGTACTTATATTCATATTTGAATTCGAGACCAATTGTCATTGCACATTCCATTTTACTTGCATAGAGTATTCTATAAGCAATATATTGATAATGCCAAATGATTTATGGTGTTGTACAATTCTACCTATCATCACAGTTTTGTTATTCCCCCCTAGAGAATCCTGCAAAGACAAGTTTACAATACCAAGTCAAATAATATGAAAAAGACTTACTTCCATACAAATTAAATGATTATTCTCACAATGGAAATTGTCTAATTACAACAACAATTCCATGAAAGGTTATCCATGCTTCATAAGAGATGACTAATCATACATATAGATTGCAAGATGCATAGAAAAACATTACACTTGAGAACAACCAAGGGCTAACAAGGGAAGGAGTTAAGAAATGTCTAGATTGAAGAGAAAATGTGTAGGGAAAATGTTGAGTAGTGTCAAGAGAACAGAGCTTGTAGAACATATTCTTGACCTAATCAAGCTCTTGAACAACTTAAACAAAATTAAAATACTAACACATACATGAGACATGTAATGAACTTCCAATATCGCTATCTTTTTCATTAATGCGGAGGAGTAGGTAAAGGAAATAATTATAATTGCGCACTATTCCTTAGTCCGATAAGTATATTGCGTAATTTGTGTTCAATGGACCTTAGTTTTATCATTATACTGCCCATATATTACCATATTTTAATCTAGGGTTCAACTATCTCAAATTTAAAGAAGCACCTTCAATTAACCATTTAAAGTACTATAAAATAAGGTAAGACTTTTACTTGAGAAAGATTGGGTACACTTGTAGGATTAAAGTTCTCACAATCATTAGGATTTATTGGCACACAGACACAACTTGCAACATATGAAGTAATGGATGATTACAAGTTAGTGAAATGGTCCTTAATATGTGACTGGTTTGAAAATTTATTGGTAGAAAATAAGGTTACAAACAGATCTACATGAAAATTTATGAGGACAATC
>VDFB02178482.1:0-49533 GCA_007258455.2 Sequoia sempervirens
GATCCACCCCACATCTTCTAATGGAAACAAGTTCATTATCACTACCACTGAGTACTTTTCGAAGTGGATTGAAGCTATTCCTATGACATACATTACTGGCACACAGATTGCTAGATTTATCCTGAACTATATCATTTGTCGGTATGGTGTCCCTCAGTCCATAATCACTGATAATGGCCGCCCATTTAAGAATCAAGAAGTCTGCCACCTGTGTGATGAATTTCATATCCAACACCACTTTTCCACTCCATACTACCCACAAGGTAACGGCCAAGCGGAGGTGTCTAACAAGACCATCATTAGAATCCTCAAGAAGACTTTCAATGATGTTGGTCGTGACTGGCATTTACAGCTTAACCCTGCCTTATGGGATTATCGCACAAGTATCTGTACTCCCACTGGTGCTACTCCATATTCACTTGTTTTCGGGTGTGAAGCCATTTTGCCTATTGAGGTCGAGATTCCTTCCTTAAGGGTATCCCTAAAAGGCCACATTGATGACGAAGAGTATCGAGTGTCGAGACTCCATGAGCTAGAATTCCTAGATGAGCGAAGATAGAAGGCATTAGACAACCTTCAAGCATATTAGAATTTCCTTTGTCGTAGTATAATAGGAAAGTGTTGAATAGAAACTTTGACATTGGTGACCTGGTTTTAATGGAGAACCCAAAGAATCAAGCAGAAAGAGAGAAACCAGGAAAGTTTGAACCTAACTGGTTAGGACCTTATGTTGTTATAGAAGCTTTTGGATCAGGAGAGTACCGACTCTCTACTCCTGAAGGTGAACCATTGTCCTCACCAATCAATAGTATGCATCTGAAGAAGTTCTACGCATAGCTTCTAGGAGCCTTTGTCTTAATTAGCTAAAAATACCAAAAAAAAAAATTAGATAAATTTGGAAAATAGTAAAGACAAATCATTCGTCCAATAGTGAAAACCACTTCGGTGGCACTTTGGATAAGTACCATGGTGAAAACCTGGCAAATAGGCACCATGTGTAGTTAACTCTGCTCTTTTGTCTACTATTATTCTGTACATAGTCCTTATCATTACAGTCTATAATCCACTATTGTTGTACATAGTCCACTACCATTGTACATAGCCATTTTCCGTGTACATATTCCACTCACCCATGTATATAGTCCTTATCCCTATACATACTACCTATCCGTGGACATATCCCTTATCTTTTGTATCCATCACTTGTATATACCATTCCTAATAAGTGGTAGTCTTTCCCATAACTTGGAACGATTGACATCGAGTGTATTTCATATCCTCCATTTTACCCTATTCATAGTCAATTGGTCTTACACTCGACTGGGGGAAAACACTTGACGTGAGTCATATTGGTTCTTACATTGGTTATGTTGAAGACGTAAAACCATAGAAAAATCCAAAAACATCACAAAATGACCTGAGAAAACACAAAAACATCATAAAACTTCAAAAAGACAAAAAAATCAAAACATTTCAAAAATCCAAAACCAGAGTTAGAGTTAGTCGCACTTGTCAGTATTTTTTGTTTGTCGAACTACATGGCCTTTGTGACTAGACGTAGGCAAGGCCATCTGACGATGTGCCCCTGAGGCATTAGGTCAGTCTGTTTAGGTTTGTTTGTATAAAGTCCTGAGTCAATCCATATGTCTATATGACAAGGTCATTGGTCGTGTCGAACTACGAGGTCTCTGCGTGTATAACATAGGCAAGGCTATCAATCGATGAGCCCCCGAGGCCGCACTAGGTCAGTCCATTAGGGTTCGTCACTTTCACTTTCACACACACATTTTCTTTTAGTAGTTAGTCTTGTCAATCTTTGTTGTTTGTCGAACTACGATTGCCTCTGCGACTGGACGTAGGCAAGACCATCAATCGATGAGCCCCGAGGCCATACTAGGTCAGTCCTTTAGGGTTTGTCGTCACACATAGTCAATTGTCAATACTTCATATCAAGTCATGCATTACTCTGGTGAACAAGTCAGCAATGTGTCTAAGTCAAATCAAACAACTTGCCAAACAAAACAATCAAAATAGATCAACTACGGTCTGCTACAAGATGTGTCCTTGGAAAAAGACGTTATCAAAACAGTCAACCTATGTCTTATTTAGGATGAGTCCTTCCTGCATAATCGACAAGGTTAGCCAATCAACCTATGTCTTATTGAGGATGAGTCCTTCCTGCATAATCGACAAGGTCAAACAATCAAACATAGCCTTACACAGGTTATCACATCAACGACATCTGACTCAACGTCTTATACGATACATGTCTTTTTGAAACCAAGCTTTGTCATGCTTTATACAGATAGTCATAACATCGAAACCAGATTCACAGTCTTATCCGGTATGTGTATCTCCTGAAACCAGGCTCTATCAATCAATCCTTTTATCAATCAAACAAGTCAAACAAACAAGATCAAGTTTTGGCAAATATTTTTACTGGCTTTTTGACTCTATAGCCTATTTATCTTATCATTTATCTTGAATTGATGACTGGGATTCATGTTACTAGCTTTCTCAAGGATGTTCCATGAAGGATTTAGAGAAGCAACGATGTATCAGAATTCTATTTTCTTTGACTATTGTCTGTCGACTGTCTTTTTAAATTTGATTTTGAGTCATGTTACTAGTTTCCTCAGGATGTCCCATGAAGGATTTAGAGGAGTGATGATGTTTCATGACCCGTCTTTTACTTTGTTTGCTGTCTGTGGTTTGTCCTGACAAAAAGACTGGGCCAACTTGTGTCCTTAGTATGAGTTAATGACAATCCTTGTCTGCGACTGTCTGTTATTAGCAAGTGGATGACCTTGCACACCTTGATTTATGTCATATCATGGTGTTTTTCTCCATTTGTATTAGTCCCGGCCAATGATGATAAAGTGCAATACCTTTTGTGATACAACAAAATATCAAAGATTCCTAATACTAACATTTATCTTCTATCTTTCATTCTTTGTCGATCTTTTTTTCCACACTGACAGTTCTTCTTTCTTGCATTATGACGGAGTCCTGTGACACAAAACATTATACATCATCCTGCATCAACATACATGTTAGAAACATACATGCATATGTACATATCTCATATCTCGATCATCATGACATAATAAATAATCATCATCAAATAATACATATTATAAGCATTCCATGTACAAAGCAACTATAAATACATGCATCACATTACATCTGTATAACATACATGTAGTATCCATCATACATATTCACATCATATTGCATCTTATAGTTCTCAATTGCATACATCATATAGAATCATACATCACATAGAATCAACATTATCTCATTAGCTGTATAAACATCATACAATATATATACTCACCCATTACATAGGCATATCATATAAACATCACATGTATACATAAAGACTGCATAATCAATAAATAGAAATGCATATCATGAGAATCGCCGCAAAATCATATATATATATATATATATATATATATATATATATATATATATATATATATATATATATATATATATATATATATATATATATATCGCTCAAATGTGTCACATCACAATGTCATAATGTATCAAAAATACATGGAAGCCCGTAGACTATAGGATCAAACTACAGTGTCTCAATAAACGCTACCCCTATCCTGAGCTGCCACTGCCATCATGCCAGGAGTGTGTGGGGGAATGATGATGTGAACACGATGATCTCTGCACTGAAGGAGGTCTGTCATATGGCCCTGCTCTACATGGCTGATCCACTCCCTCTGTGCTAACTATCTGAGTGTGGGTCTTGGTCATGGACTTGCTACTGTGTGCTGCTAAGAAACTGGGAGCCCGTCTCTCTAGGGGAACCTCTACCTCATATAGGTCCCGGTAGTATCTCTCCCTCTGTCTAGCTCTGACCAACTCTCTAGCAAATGTAGTTGATGGTCTTGTGCATAATGCTCTAAGCTCTGTGAACCACTGCTCGATCTCCTGCCCACGAGCTATGGCCTGATCCCTATCCATCAAGGCTCTGTCCCTCTCTACCCTGTAGGCATCCCTCTCGGCCATCAACAATCTCATCTGATCCTCCAAGGAGGCAACCTGGGCTCGCAATGTATCCATGTCTGGATCCTCTACCCCTCTCTCATCCTGTTTGGCCCTGTCTATCCCATCCTCCTCCTCATCAAGCTCCTCTAGGATCTGATCTCAAATCTCTCTCTCATGATCATCATCCTCATCATCATCCTCCTAGTAGGTACCTAGTAACCCAAGAGCATTGACCTCTGCCTCCTCTCCACCTGCCTCCTCGGCACCTCCCTCCTCTCTGCCTGCCTCCTCGGCACCTGCCTCCTCCTCTACCAGGATCTCGGGGATAACTGCCTCTTCCAGCTGCTCCTCCTCTCCACCTCTGGCTACATCCTCCTCTCCTCCCCCTCCTCTCAGATCGGTGAAAAGGCTGGCCCTCATCCCCTTCGACCACGCCTCCCTCTCCTGCCTCCACGTCAGCCACCTCTGTTATCATCTCCTCCATCACCATGGCCTCCTCTGCCTCCTCGGCCTCTCCCTCTGCCTCGTCTACCTCGTGGACCTGTACCACACTGCTCTACCGGTGCTGGCTGCCCTAGATCTGTCAAGGGGATCGGCCTATGTACTGCCCACCACTGATCATAAGCTGGAGTGGTCCTTGGATCTGCTGGTTTGTCCCTCCATCTCCATGGAAATGCCTGTAAACCATCAATATCTGCCTCTGTAGTGGTGACTGGAATCTCTAGCCCCCATAGTAGGACCTCTCATGATGACCGAGCAAACTCTACTCTCCCTCGAGGTACATCCTGTACCTCTCCAAACTGTCTCAATACCCGGTCCGGCAACTGCCGCTCTATAATGTGCACATGAGACACTGTCCGTCCCACCAAATACTATGCCTATCTACAAAATGGAAGGTGCTCGTCCTCATCTGACCACTGCTCGCAGCCTAGGTACGGTCTCCATGTAAACTCCTGCATGGTGTCTATAACATGTCTAAAGTAGCCTTTGTCCCCAATATGATGTTGTGTGGTTGCCCCCGCATAACAGAAGGCATATGGAGCTCCATGAGGTAAGTCTACTGTAATAGGTGGTCTGAAAATAGCAATATGCTCCCATGCCCATATCATCAGGAGCGTGGTACCGCAGCTCATCAACTGTGCCTCTTGGTAGGCAATATCATGCAAGTGGAAATACAACATCCCAAGCACATAGGAACCCTAGGCATTTACAACTCAGCGCTTGAGCATGCCCACTAACATCTCCCCCATCCCATAGGGAATCCATGACCTTAGCGGTCAGGCAGTACTATACCGCCTATCAATGTCGCTACTAGACAGTCTAACTGTCTATACCTCTGAGCCAACACTCACCATCTGATCTCATAATCATCAACCCCTAGCTATCTAATATCAGTATGGGGTAATACCTACACATCTCGACAATCCCCCTCTAGATATCATAGACCACCCGTGTGCCTCTAATAGGCAGTCTCAGTATCCTATATACATCCTCTAAAGTCACCGTGGCCTCTCCAGTAGGTAGGTGGAAGGATGATGTCTCAGAGTGCCACCTCTCACATAACGCTGTCAGTAACCCCCAATTTGCTTGAATCTAGGGCATATCAGTCACATGCAACAAACCAAAATGCCATAGAGTCTGTCGCTCAGCCGGCCGCAAGTTGTCTCTGAATTGAAACGTCATGGGTCTCGACTCCCGTGTATAAATAGGGTCTAATACAACTTGCAACAACATTATACATGCCTCATGTTAGCCTGAATCATCTATTCTAGTGAGAAATGACTGTTTTAACATAAAATGCAAATGCATCGTTATTTTGCACATGCGTCATTCTTTTACATATGTGTCACTTTTTTTTTACAAATGCGGTTCACAAATTCTATATGCGTCATTACTAAGAAAATGCGGCTTATAATAATCAAATGCATCACAAAACTATCATTTGCATTGCAAAACATCAATTGTGTTTCTAAATACACATATGTGGCTATAAATATGCACATGCATTTCAAAAAGTCAAATGCGTATCAAAATAAGCAAATGCATCTAACCACTAAACCTATTCTAAATGATTGGCGTAAACTTTCAAATGCAGTTTTTCGCATACATATGCGTCGTTCGCACATACATATGCAGTTCAAAATTAAAAATGACAACTAAAAATGCATTAAATGTCTTAAAATGCACGCAAAAGGAAAATTTTCAAAAGGAAAGTTTTAGGTCCATACCGAGGGGTCCGCGCCGGCTAGTCTCTGGTATGTCCGGATCATGTATGCACGGTGATGGGTGGCTAGAACTGGAGACATCCTCGCTAGAAAGTCAGAGCAAATTATCAATTTTCTAAGCTAGGTGGGTGCAAATGAATAGTTTTTCACCCCATTTCAAATATATACCTAGGGCTTAGGTGGCATTACTGTCCTACTGGCCATGTAAACTTCCATTTTCTATCATCCCGTACCCGTCCCTCCCATTTCTGAACCCAATTCTGTCAACTGCATTGCATTTCTGCCTATCTACTGGACTAATCGGGAGCATTTCCAAATTTTTCTATACATTTCAGAAATTTGTCAATTTTCCCGAGGGGGCATACCTTCACCTGTGTTTTAATCTGGAGCATGACTGGGGCATATTTTTATCAACTTTCTTTGACACAATGCCTAAACAACATTGTATCAAAGAGGGGCAAATGTAGACACTGAAATTTGGTTTAGGCCAGCGACTTCCATATTCTTCATAGTTCGTATTCTTCATGGTCATTGATTAAATAATGTCAATTATTTAATTAATTTATTTTAACATTAATTCTTCTATTGATTAAATAATCTTAATTATTTAATTAATTCATCTTCTATTAATTAAATAATCTTAATTATTTAGTTAATTTACTCTTTTCTTTATTCTATCTGATTAATTAAATAAACGCTTTTTATTTAATTATGTTACTAATTAACATTCTTCTTGTCAAATTAAATAAATTCTTATTTAATTTATTCTTTATCATATTTCAACTATAATTAAATAAATTATTTTATTTATTTAATTATTCATTTAAAATCCCTTCATCATTTAATTAAATAAATCTTATTTATTTAATTATTCTTCAAATATCGAGTCTTGAATTAAATGAATTATTTAATTCATTAATTATATTTTAACGCATTCCTCTATATTTTAGATAATTATGTGAGTTATCTAAGTATTCACTTTTACTCGACTCGACATCTATTTTAATTGCTCAGTTAACTCTTCATTTGATGTCTGAGTGGCATTCTCGAGTAATCTCTTCGTCAGATCATGCAATCGTCCAGTTCTAACTCATTTGCGTGCACATGCATATTAATTAAATATTATTATTTAATTAATTAAGTGTTGTGCGTGCATTTGAACAAGAGTTGATTTAATCAATCTTCATCTTTGTCATGCAAAGATATTTCTTTTTTTTTAATACCGAACTGAAGATTAAATCATTTATTTAATCTTTAATTCTATTTCTAATTCGAATCACTCATGTCATCACTGTCAGTTGTCAGAATGCATGTCTAATCAGTCAATCTCAACCATCTGTTGATCTTTCAATCTTGGCCTGCCGTTTGAATAATCAATTTTCTATAAATTGATTTGTCATTCTTCATTCCAATCTCTCTCGAGCGAAATCTTATAACTTTTAAGAGCACTCAATCTTGAATCTTCGATATTTTGCTAATCACTATCTTAGGCTATACTTGCACGAACTTGAAAATCTGAGGGCAATTATACTACACAAGCAAAATGGAGAAGGGAAATTGAGATGAATCATGGAAATACGTTTGGAATTGGTGAGATTGTTCTAGTTTTAATTACATTTTTACTTTCCCATGTTCTTTGTTGCTTAACGAATGAATTTTCATTTTAGATTTAGTATTGTATGCATGTGTGCTTCTAATGATCTTTGTTTTCTATTATGCAAGCTTTTTATTTGGCATTACACAACCAATAATAATTGTATAGAACATTGCAACCTTTTTATAACCCTTTAATATATTAACTTATAGTAAACACATAGAGTTGAAAAATATAGTGCTTCATGTGATTTACTGTGTATTTAGTTTGACATTGACAGGTAAAAATAATTAGTTAAAGCAAGAAGCACTATCTTTCACTTCACCAAATCTTATCCCCTTAAGCCATCAAATGTTTTGTCCTAGGACCTTACTTCATAGATCTCCTTAACCCACCCTATTGCAAACTTTTGATAACGCTTTAAAATATTAAATTAGTAAACACATAGAGTTGAGAAAGATAGTGCTTCATGTGATTTACCGTGTATTTAGTTTGACACTGATGTAAAAATAATTAGTTAAATTTAGAAGCACTATCTTGCACTTCACCAAATCTTATCCCCTTAAGCCATCAAATGTTTTTTCCTAGGACCTTACTTCATAGATCCCTTTAAGCCATCCTATTACCCTAAACCCTAAACACTAAAGCCATCATTTTGTCCTAGGACCTTAATTCATAGATTCCCTTAAGCCATCCTATTACCCTAAACTCTAAACCCTAAACCCTAAATCCATCATTTCAAGTCCTAGGACCTTAATGAAATTTTGTTGCCTTGGACAACTTCACCAAATTTTATTTCCTTAAGCCATAATTTTTTCCTAGGACCTTAATTCATAGATCCCCTTAAGCCATGCCTTAGACAATTAATGAGATTTCACAGCTCACCTTAACAATTATTTGTTTTTTCATTTACATGCCTTAGACATAAATGAGCCTTACACATTTTTTCATTTGTATTTAATTAGGCCATTTATATTGAATGGTTAAAGGGGCTTTTAAAACATGTATCTTACATTTTGAAATTACAAATTTAATGTCGGTTTGAAATTATATTTAGATCATGGATCAATTCAATATTGATGATATTTGTAATCCACCTCCACATCCTCCATTTCCACCTCCACCCACCTCCACCACCTACATCCAATGGTGCTCGTTTGCAAGAACAAATCGATGTGAATGTTAGATCCATTCAAGATCAAATCAATGCCATTCAGAATGAAGAATGTATTCCACAACATTTGAGGTGTTTTGCATCTACAATGAAAAATGTTGTTAGGTCCATTGATGTGGACTTAGACGAGCACCAACAATGGCTAGAAGAGAGGAGACGATCCTATTTTGAAAAGGAAAACACAAAGAAATTAAGAGATGTAGTAGAGAGTCACAACACTTTATTAAGACAATGATCTTATTGAATTTTACAGTTCACACTGACAATGATCTTATTTTTATAAAGAATTTGACCTTGGATGGATATTTTATAAAGAATTTGGTTGGGTGGATATTTTTTAGTGTTGAATAAATATGAAAATAATAGTATAATGATGAGAAAAATTTTTAGTAAGAAATATTAAATAATCTATTAATTAATATTGCATTAACTTTTTAATTGGTTATTTTTGTAATTCTATTTTTTAGAGGTGTATCTATGATGGATTACATTCACCCAATTTAAACTTTTTTAGAAATGTTTTGATATACTTAGTGGGTAGACCCACAAAAATAGTTTAAAATTCTAGTGAGGAAGGAAAAGTTGCAAAAATTTCTCCCATGCAAAAAAAAAATGGTTTTTGGGGGTTCAAACAAATATCAAGTTCGAGTGAACTTAAAGGGGTTTCGCTAGAACCCCCCTCCGAGAAAACCCATTAAATGCTAGGTCCCACATTTCCTAGGGAAAAAATCAAAGGAAAGGGTTGTGGAAAGGGGGTTCACTCAAACCTTGGTTCGAGCGAACCTCCAAGGGGGGTTCACTCGTACCCCCCTTTTCCCCCCTTTTCCCCCTTTGGCAGAAAAAAACTCTAGAATTTTTCCCTTTGAGGCTCAAGTTGAGGATGAAAACAGAGGAGACTTCAAAAACCCAACTAGATGATGGTAGTCCTCGAAATGAGCTATCTAACAAATATAATTTTATTTTATTTTAGTTTATGTATTTTTTTTTTAGTTTGATTAAACATAGGTTTTTCACCGAATATCAAGCTCTCTATTATGCACATGTAGAAAAATAGCAGATTATCAATCTTTTTTTTTTTTTTAAATATGAGTGCAGTAGATATTGAATCCCTTTATCCAACAAAATAAATTGAATTTCAATACATACAAAAAAAAGTTATGTTGTATATGGTCCGCCCATGTTTGAATTGTAATTGGTTTTACTTTGAAACTTGATTAAGGAAAAAAATTCAATAAAACACTATGAAACCAATTGGAAGCACTAGATATCGTAGTTACAAATCTAAATTTGAAAAAAATAGAATTTTATCCTTCATGGAAAACAAGTTATGTTGTATACAGTGAGCACCACTCCTTAAAAATGGTGTTTAGTGAAAAGAACTAGTTTTCGAAGGAGATGGAAAAAAAAGTGCAATCTGATTTCAAAAATTTTGAAAAAAATATATTTAGAATCTATAGACAAAATGTCACAAATCACTAGTTTTCATCATCTTCAAATTCCTCACGGTTTAGCCATTATAGGTGCCCAAAAGTGAAGATTTAGTTAGAAAAAATTATTTTAGTGTCCAGTTTGGCCAAAAATTGTATACCAGTATTGTGGGATCACCCTAGTTTGTAATACTTAGAAAATTGTTTTGATATACTAAACTCTAAACCCTAAATCCATCATTTTATCCTAGGAAAGTTAAGCCATATATCCCCTTAAAACTATACTTAGGACCCTTTAAAAGACATCATATATTATTAATTATATCCTTTAAATGTACATTTAAAAAAAAAATACATATATTTAACTTATTAAAATTTGGTTTCCTTGGGAAACTTCACCAAGTTTTAACCCCTTAAGCCATCATTTTGTCCTAGGACCTTTATTCATAGACCCCCTTAAGCCATATAATTTCTCCTAATAAAGATTATTAATGATGTAATTTTTAATGAGATTTCATATCATAGTAACAATTAAATTTGTTTTTTCATTTACATGCATTAGAAATAAATGAGCTTTTTATGTATGTTTTAAGTTTATTTTTTACTATACACATGTATGAAATTACACAATTAGATCTTAAATTTTGATATTTGTATGTAGATGGTCAAGTTGAATGATGTATGTGTAGACATGTAAAAATGACCTAACACTTATCACACACCCTCAATGACATTTTATCATCGTCGATATCATTATCATTTAATATTGTTGCATTGCACATCATTTGTATCAAAACCCTATTTTTCTCTATTAATTGAATAATATACATTATTTAATTAATTCACTTTTTCATCACTTTTGACTAATTAAATAAATTTCATTTATTTAATAAAGTCTTAATCTATCTTTAGTCTTCCTGATTAATTAAATAATATCAATTATTTAATTATGTCACTAATTTACCCTATTCCCCCAAATTAATTAAATTATTACCACTTAATAGTTTAATTAAATCACTTTTGCCCAAACTTGAATAATTACATTAATTATTCAAAACATTGTCTAAAAAGGTCAACAAGACAAATACAACTTTGGTTGTAAAAGTCAAGCATGACTTGCATGTTTAATTAGTTAATTACCCTCACCCAATTTTATGATCGAGAAAATTATGGTCCCCCGATTGCTCAATCTGATTGGCTAACACATTCATCTATTTCTTGAATGATCTATCTATTTCCTAATTAGTTCATCTGTTTTTCAATCCCACTGAAGGCTCAACATGATTTCTTGTAACATCCCGCTATGCAACTCCGAAGGGTAAGAGCCAAAAGAGGACAATATAATTTTTTTTTTGAAACCAAAAGGATAACATACACACAGAGTTGTTACCAATATGATATATAAAAAACAAACAAGGCCACGAATTGTTGAGTGCACAACCAAGAGGGGAGGACTGATTAACCCTCCAAAGAAAATCCAAAAAAGAGAAAACAAGAGAGCTCTGGAAATTTCTGCTTTGGTGCTCCAGAATTACTCTATGTCAATGCTCTAGAATTACTCTACATCGATGCTCTAGAATTATCCTGTGCGGATGTTATGGAATTATCCTGCCCCAATGCTTTGGAATTATCCTATGCTGATGCTTCATAATTATCCTACGCCAATGCTCCAAAATTAGTTTGTGGCGATGCTACATAATTACTTTGTGCTGATGCTCCAAAAATACCACAGTACAACACAGAACAATAAGCTGCAATGCACCGAAAACCTTAGCAACAACAAGAAGGGGGGAATATACAACAATAACTCTAATTTTTGCAGGAAAAATTCTAAAGGAAAAGCCATAAAGATCATCATAATACAAGCGAGTCCAATACCAACACCAGAACTCATAAACCAAATATAAACCATAACATTTCTTCTCATTAATTTATATGGTTACATTTTCACTTTCAAGTGAGTACAATATACATAAAGGAATATACAAGAGTACAAAGACATAGCCATGAATAAGATATACCAACTGATAAAATAGAACAATAGAGAAACACCTTCAACTGATGCTCCAATAACCTATACATCGGTCTCTAATGGCGGTGGAAATGCCTCCCTACCATGTGGACTCAAAAGAGACCACCCCACCGTGCTCTAAGGTAGTCACAAGGCTCAAGCAAAAATTACAAAGAAATGGTAACATACGACCAACACTCACATCAGACACAATGCAAACATGAAATACAATGCATTAAAACCAATATCACAACATGAAGATGCTCATACAATAACATGTTGAGTACTACTCATGACTACTAAGGTATAAGGTACTAGAGTGTTGATTGAATGGAATGCCATTATGTGTTATTGAAGGGATGAAACCACAAAGAATCAAGTACACCTCTCATACGGACAAGGGAACTCAATCGTGCCCAAATCAATGCCCTGCAAATGGATAACTCAATGCTCTGTAGACGGATAGGCCTTCTCAAGTGCATCCTTAGCCTTTACAAGTGCTAAAGGCCATGCACGGGGACTCATTATCCTATAATTGTTTTACCCCATCTCATTTAACCAAATGGGGAACCAAAATAAAATATGAAACAATGAAAAAGCCACTAAAATCTATCTTAAAAGCCATTAAAAATAACCAAGTAAACAATGTTGCTAAATTATTCAAATAGCTGATCACATATGCCAACGAGTAGCTCAAATACCATTCAACATTCATCATTAACTTAATAAAAGAATCAAATCACATAATCAATATTAGCCTCATTAAATCATCTGAAAAAAAACCACTTTTAAACAATTAAAACCACTAAGTGATGGTGGCACAAATCATGGTTTTAGCTGATGTTCAAAAGCATGAGAAAGAGGCATAGAAATTTCATAAAAATTCAAAGTGTCTAGAATGAAAATCAGACAATGACCTAGTTCATATTTTGACGTTTCCAATTGGATTCCAACTTTAATTTTTAATTTTATGATCCGAAATAAGGTGTTTAGAAAAAACGTCATTTTATGCATGGCTAGGCAAAAACATGAAAAATGAAAGTGCTTAGATTAAAAATCGGACAACAACCCAGTTGAGATTTGAGAATTTTTATAGGGAATCCAATTTTATTTTACATTTTTAACAAGCAGTTAAAGAGTAGCAAAGAAAAATGTCATTTTAACAAGTAGACACAAATTTGACAAAAAATGAAAGTGCCCAGAATTAAAATTTGTCAAAGACCCAGTTGAGATTTGGGCATTTCTACATGGAATACACCTTTATTTTTTTATTTTTAACAAGTGGATAAAGAGAAACAAGGAAAAACACTTTTTAACAAGTTGCACAAATTTTCGCCAAAAAGAAAGTATTCCAAATTTGTTTTGGACTCAACCCAGTTGAGATTTGAGCATTATTAGGTGAATCTCATAGTTGGATTTGAGTTTAAACTAAGGGATTTGTACAGATTTACGAAAGACTCATACTTTCCCCAAAAACAAATTACATAACCAGGCTGAAAGGAAAACTCAATAACCAAAAATGCTATAACACCCAGAGAAGCCAAGACTTTCAAAACATTAAAACACACACTCATGCATACATTTATAACTCAAAAATTCAAGGAAAACACAAAAGAATACATCCAATTTTCCCAAATGTTAAATGAAGAAATGCTTTGTTAGCAAGGCACGACGAGATTCCAAAACTGAGTAACAAGACAACAAAACTATGTTGAGCCTCCAGTGCCACTACCCACAAATTTTTTCTCATAAATTCTCCATGTTTTTTCCCCAACTTAGCTGCCCAAATTGTGGGGTTTTCTCCTTCTTTCCAAAACAAAATTTTTCTTCTCCTCCCCAAAAGAATGACTCTCCCCAAAACAAAAATGAATATAAGTATCTATATCCAAGACAAGGCTACCCCCTTTTTTTTCACTAACTCCTCAACATAATAAAAATGAAATGAATCATTTTATTAAACAAAATATTAATGCTCTCCAAAGCAATTAATTAAAATCACTAAATATACAATATTCTCTATTTCATATAAAAGTAATAATTTAAATCCAACATTAAATACACACAAGCTCCTCAAGAAGATTTAAATAAAACTATGAGGGCTCACATAAATGATTAATAAAATAATTTAAAAATTTCCAAATGAAATATATCATTCTCTTGAATGATCAATAAAAATCATTTAAAATAACATATTTAAAATCTCATGGATAAAACCATCCAAATCTCAAATCAATTAAACACAATGAAATGCCATATATGAAACCATGAAAATATGCCAATGAAAACACATTATAACATTGAAAATCGAAATATATAGCCACATAAAAAATTCACGAAAAACATAACAAAATACCTTAATAAGACATACTGGTAAACCACATACAACTGAAAGGTGCTCTGAACATATGGCTGAAAGGTGCTTCAGACATTACCGTTAAGTAATTGGATGATAAGACATCAACTAGGAAACACTACACTAATGGGGTATAGTGGGCTAGGGTAGGGGACATTTGGCCTGTGACTACCTCTAGTAACCACCATTAGGGAATATGAGTACACTTAGGCCTGTGGATCTAGGCGGAGTTGATACTCAGTATCTGCATCACTCCAATTATGCGTCAAAGTACATGTGCATATAAAATATTTCATATAGTCAAAGAAACATTAATCATCAGGAAGAGGGTCATGATATTGTAAGCCTCTTGGATACAAGTGTTATGACATCATCCCTTTCCTGTCCATAATCATATAAACATGTAATCCAGAATAATAGCTAAACATGATAACCTTTCTCATAACCATCAATGTCTAATCTCATTATAACAACATTTAGCATCAAGAATATCAAATCAAAATCCAAATACTATCTTACCCAGGCTGGAGTTAGAGGTGTTACATCCTCCCTCCCTAATATTTGACTTACTCCTATAATTCATGTAAACTCAATATGCAACCATGTCACACATTAGTACTCAAAATCTATTAATCAACATTTAAATATTGTACTTCATTCCAAAGATGAGAAATATAATATACATCATTCATCACCAAGAAAAATATAAAGAACATCCATAAATCATTCACCTTTCTAAGAATCACCATCAATATGTTGACATATACCTTACTCATAAAGTATCAACATGAAGTTCAAAAAAACATGGTTAATCTTATTAACATCACATGTGTCACAATTCTCAAAATAAGCATTTAATTTAACATCCACATTCATTCAAGGATACATTAATTCCACTAATAATAGGGTAAAGAAGATGCATAAGCACTCAATTCTTTCCAAAACACCATGTTTTGCAATAATATTTGTTTTCCACACACTTCCAATCTCACACATTAGAACATATTTGGCATCATTTTCAACAAAATATAACAATTTTACACTTTCTAAAGCATACTAAGCCAAATTTTGAACTTTTCATATGAAACCATATCCAAGATTGAACATGCATTTATACATACATACATACTTACATCACTGAGAATCACATCACAAGGCTACACAAGGGTCCATCTGGACACCGGGAAGTAGCATAATAATCCATGATACATAATCCATGAGCCAAGAGCCAATATCCATTTCACATAATCCATACCTCACACTCAGTGGTTTAATGGTGTTAGACCACACACACAGTGGGACCATCCAATCAAGACTACAATGACCCATCTCTTGTTGAATAAGGTGGTTAGCTTCCAAGAGATAGTCATCACACATAGGTGGGTAGTGAGTCCTAGCTGGGTAACAACCTCGCATACCCCCATCCTCAAGGTTCCATGCGTTTACTTCCTCATATACACTCAATCGAGTCTGACTCTCCCATTCTCAATGAGGAATCACATTACAACACAAGACCAACATTTGAAAACAACAAATAGAAAACTAGTTTAGCCACCAAGATCATAAATAAATATCAAATAAAGATTCAATTGAAGCAATAAAGCAAGAAATGCACACAATTTCAACACTAAATCATATGTAACCACTAAAGCTACGTGCAAATAAGATCACAAGGTGTGGCTAAACCATCATAAGCAAGATAAATCAAAAAATTTCCGGTCCTCAAAGTCAAAATAAAAGTCATCAATAACCAAAAGAAGATTAACAATATTTGAAATGGCATAATACATAACTATGTGACTAAACTAGCCACCAAACGTGGAAGGAGGGAACAATGTTTGACTATCACAATAGTCCTTCATGTGTGGTGGAGAGAGCACACCAACCACATGGCATGAGGTGTACTCCTTGGCTATACCCTGCATCACGTTGTCACGTGGCATGGACTCGCCAAGTAGCTTGTGCACTAATTGGCTATCCGCATGGAATGTGCACCTTGACCACATCCTGCAATGTGTCTCAACGCAACATGGTCATATTCCAGCTGAAGAAGACACGTGTTGGTCGTATGTCACATGTAAGTGTGTGTATGGCTACGCGGAAGTAGGCGCATGTAGAACACACCCTGCATATTGATACCTCATGGAAAGGGCACATGCATGTGCTCATCGTAGCCAAAGGTATACATGGCTAGGACATACCCATATGCCAACTGACCCAAACACTATTGAAAGAAAACATGGGTGTCCCTCTACAAGTGTACGAGGCCCCATTACACTCATCTCACAAGTAGACTATCATAACACAATCTCATAGTGCACCTTCACACATCTATGCACATGGCATCATGTCCTCGAGCTCGACTTGCTACCATGAGTAACATGGCATCATCACCAACACCATTCAGAACATCAGTGTGGTGTGGCATCATATCTATGGCATTATGGTGGAACACATATAGATATGGAATAAATATTGCGCACATGAGTATAACAATATGGAGCTACTCAAGCCTCACCTCTCATATGGATGAGGTCAACTCACTAATGCCATCTCAACACCCCTGTAGGAGGCCAAGCAATGCCAGCTCAACGTCCCTACAGACGGCTAGGCAATACTAACAAATCAATGTTGCTATACACAAAATTGTGGGGATTAGGCTAGCACATATGGATCAAGTACCTTGATCCATCATAAGGGGAAGTAGTGAGTACTTTTCTTGGGATTGGTTGAGTTGAGGTTGCTCTATGCCACAACATGTGTATGCTGCACACTCAGCCCAAGGAACTTTGTTGCTGCTACTACCCCTTCATAGATTGAGGGATTAGAGAACCAACAGAAGGTATTTTACGAAACTAACTTTTGGTTACTCTTTATATATATATATATATATATATATATTTCAACCACATGTGGGTTGGCCCTCAATTAGGTAACAAGCATACAAGCACACATAATTGTATGGTTAATCCCACACCTAAAATACAACATATTCCCCATTTATGGGTACACAATCTCACCATCCCATGGGCACACAAGGAAAGTACAGGGTATTTACAACACTCAACATGCACACTAACATAAGATGTTCACATAACAAGGAGTACCTTTTTCCAATTTCTTCTAACCAAAATAAAACCATTATCCACCTCTAATTATGCAAGATCAATACAACCTTCCAAGAACACATACTCCCAACATCCATACAATACATCATAGTGATACATGGGGTAAATCAAAAATGCCATGATAACTCTCACATTCACATTCACTATTATTAAGTGGCAAATAACCTTACTACACACATATGTTAACCACATTTATTTCCCACACATAGTGCAATATCATTATAATGTTTACTCAAGACAAGGTATGCAACATTATCATTTCAATATTCATTTAACATTTTTCATTTTTAATCTAGGTATAATAATTTAACATCTACATGATTTCTTAAGACTTAACAATAAAGTTGGGGACTATAGGCCTCACCAACAAGATGCACCTATTATGCAATTATCATTAACATGCAAATGCTTCACTATTGTAGGAATTGTGAAACAAGCACAAAACCACGAGCCATAGGATCAAACACAAACAAATACACCTTCCACACAAGAGATCTGCAAACAAATGTATGCAATTAACTTCAACAAGAAAAAGCTACAGAAGAGAGAAAACTTTCAAGAAGATATGAAATCTACAAATATTCTCCTGTTAATAATTACAATGAGATCAATCCTTATTAAAGGAGATCAAGAAACCCTAAAGAAAAGCCTAAAGTGAAACCCTAGTGTGCACACTTAATAATTAATTATTAATGTGCCTAAGTTTATCTTAAGTAACTAAAGTGATAAGTGACTTAATTAATTAACCAATATAATTAAATTAATTAAGTAAAACAACTTATTACTCTAACACCCCCCCTTAAGATGAACTTAGGAAGTAGCTAAAAACACTAAGGAAAATATGCATGAAAGCAAAGATGGGTCCTGGCAAACAAGGCCAAGTAAGGTACCCATGTACAAAAAAATATCTCTATAAAGCAGAGAAAGAGAGAAAACCTCATGGGAAAAAACTCTACTCCAAGAAGAGATCAAAGGCGATTGAAGGACTAAAAAGCCTCCAAATCAAGGAAATTTCCTGAAAAAGAACATGTAGAACATCACAAAAGCATGAAGAAGCTGAAAAATCTATCAAAAGATGACTACTACGGTGCTGAAGAACCTCCTCTGAAGATAGGATGATCAGGATCAAGAAGACAAAAATCTATATGAATGCCCCCAACGACACTACTCGAATTTGATGGCAAACAAAGGCAAACACCTGGAACGAAGATACAAATGGCACAAGTACCAATATTCTGAAGAACACTGATCAATTGAAGATGAAGATTCCTTCCAAGGTGAAACTAAGGAAGCATTAGCACGAACAGTAGAAACCCCCCCATAATGCTGAAAAGGGAGAGGCATGATAGGTACACTGAAATTGAGTGCCAGAAAGTAGTGCATGAAGAGGAACCAAGAGCATCTAAAGGTGCAAACATGAAAGTACAAGTTGATAGAAAGGATGTGAAACCAAAATTCACATATGCATGAGAAAGTTATGAAGGAAAACAAAGGAAAACATCAACCCCCATGGCACTTTATATCATAGTGCGAGTACAATAAGTCACAAAGTGATGTGTAAGAAACTCAATACTACACATACAATGCTGAGGCACTTTATCTCAGTGCGTTTACAAAAGAGAAATACATGCAATGTGAGCCCATAATATCTACAATGTCCAAATAGGACAACATGCTGAAAATACAATTCTCTTATAGAAAAAGAGGAAACTGGTAGCACAATGATGAAGTACATGAAAAAAATGCACTTTAAAAAAAAACGACACCCAAAAAAGTGTTCGGATGCAGAACATATGGCCTTTCAAAGTCTCCAAAACGAGAATTGAACAACAATAGCACTGATAAAAAAGAATTCTAGAAAAAACCAGAAGTCAAAATTGGAAAATACTTACACCACTGCGAAGAGCACGAAATTCCACCCCATTTCAAAAAAAATTGCATGCAAAAAGACCACCATATGGCTGAGATATGGCCTCTAGAAGTTGAGGTGAAAAACTAAAAAGCCCAACAAAGAGGGGCTGAGAAGAGCAAAAAGTGATCTTTGCCAAATTTAGGAAAAACACCTCCAGATCTAGAGGTCTACCAATTTAGTGTACAGGAAAAAAACTTCTCCAATTACAGTGCATTATTTTGCATAAAAAAGCAAAATACCAGGCTTATTACAGAAAATTGTTTTTTAATAAAAAAAATATTTACATATGTTAATTTTTTTTGTAAAAAAAATTAATAGAAAAAAAAAAATTACAAGGGCCCACATGGGGGCCGCCGCCTTCCAAGGTGGCAGGGTGGTACCCATGTGGTACCGACTGCTACAGGGGGTGGGACCCTGCCACTGCCGCCCCCTTGTGGTATTAAGACCACCACCAACAGTCTTAATAGCCATCACCGGTGGCAAGTACAAGGGGCGGAGGTGCTTGGCCCGAGGGCCTACCACTGCAGGGTTGTAGGTACCCTCGGGTACAGTACCCAAAAAAATTTAATGCAAACTTTTTTTTTAAAAAACCTGTGTGCCTATTAAAAGGCTTTAAATATATTTTTTTTTTGGATAAATTTAAATGTAGGGAAAAAAATCAAAGTTTTTTTTTTTTACCAGGGTTAATTTTTCCTCGATCCGTGTGCAGACGGCAAACAGGGCTGTACGGATAAATTTATTTTTCCTCATGAACAACTGACACCGAATATAAGCGAGTTTACAGTCAATCTTTAGGTTTTGGGCCACTGCGGATGCAATGACAAGGTCTATTTGGGCTGAATATGCTCTGAAAAATCAAGCACCCCCTAGATCTGGCAAAAAAACTTTTTCTTCAAACCCTCACAGATCTGACAAACGAAAGCCAAATTTGATGAAACAAAGGTCGATCTTGACTATTTTGACAACTTTGGATTCAATGGAGAGGTCTGATTCATGCTAAAATGCTTCTAAAAACTTTCTCCTCCAAAATTTGCAAAGAAAGCAAAGGGGATTTAGATCTGAAGCCTGCAACCCTTGTCGAAGAAGAAAACCTCATAAATCAAGAAGGGGTTCACTGAATCCATGCTCTGTTACCATGTTGGAATTGTGAAACAAGCACAAAAACATGAGCCACAAGATCAAACACAAACAAATACACCTTCCACACAAGAGATCTGCAAACAAATGTATGCAATTAACTTCAACAAGAAAAAGCTACGGAAGAGAGAAAACTTTCAAGAAGATATGAAAGCTACAGATATTCTCCCATTAATAATTATAGTGAGATCAATCCTTATAAAAGGAGATCAAGAAACCCTAAAGAAAAGCCTAAAGGGAAACCCTAGTGTGCACACTTAATAATTAATAAATAATTAATTGTTAATGTGCCTAAGTTTAGCTTAAGTAACTAAAGTGATAAGTGACTTAATTAATTAACCAATATGATTAAATTAATTAAGTAAAACAACTTATTACTCTAACAACTATTCCCTTTTTCTCTAACTTTTACTTAATGTAGGACAATTTTCTACTCATATTCATACATGTTCCATGATTATGAATGCAATTTGGGGACTTAGGTCCTTTACCCAAGGTTTGATATAATAAAATAAACCTTCATGAATGCATAAATATTTGCTCATAAGAGACAAGCATACAATGAATTTTAATACACCACTCACTCAAAGATAGGAATCTTTATTAAACCAATGAGAAGAGAGAGAGAAAGGGGTTTGTAATTCTAACACAGGCACGAATGCAAACATGGTTTCATCATCACACAACCACTTTCACACAAATGTATCAATCATATGAGAGCATACAATAATCTCTATAGCTAACAACATGATCATTCATTTTCTATTACCATATTTATAATCTCAATACAATATAACATGCAAAAGAAACTCCAAAACCACATAGGGTCAATCAAGCAATCACTTGCACAATGAGGTAAAGCACAAGAATACATGCACCATAAACTTTGCATGGTGATGAAAAACATCAAGACTCAAGAAGAATAAACACAAAAGAAACTTCTTGGCACCCTCAAGGTCAAACAAACCTTCCAACAACACAAACAAGGAAACCAAGCAAGGGTAATTTTAGACAACACATGTCACCTACAACCCACCAACAAGCTAAGGTCCAACATGCCCACCTGCAACATAGGATAAATGGAAGTAATCCATCTCAACCTTAGGAGACTCTCAACCAAGGAAATCACTCCAATCTCGTAGGGTAAGGAAAGGCCTAGGAGGAATCATTCCTTCTAAACATAAGACAAGGTTGGGAAACTCAACCCTCTAAAACGCCATTCTAAGGCACTCAAGGCAAGAGGTCCTATGACTATCTTGCCACAACAAGCACTTGGAACAAACACATCAACACACTACAACCACATGGGCTACAACCATACTCACAGACCACTCAAGGGTCACAACCCTATACACGAAAGAGCCACACATCAAGAAGGAGACCAATCAAAACACACTTCTTGGTAGGCTCGAGGGTCTAACTAACCCTCACACAAAAGTATTCCTCAACAAGACATGAAAAGGGTGGAAACAAAAACACTTGTTGCCATCCATCACACACAACACACCAAGCAGGTATCAACCATAAGCAGGGATCCTAGTGTTGTAACATGGGATTCACCTCTAACTTTTCCTCTAGCTCTGCCCCTAGGGGCATCTTAAAGGAAACAAGGAACATATCAAAATAGATCATCACAAGCATGATCTATACATCATACTAAGGCATGAATGCTAAACAACAAAACTATGAAAAAAATATAACAAGCTCACACCACACACACCAAACACAACAAAACATAGAAGGCTCAAGTACGCCAGAGCTCCTAGTGTGTGAACATGGGATTTGATACTAGATGTAACATCTTGCTACGCAACCTTGAAGGGTAAGAGCCAAAAGAGGACAAGATAATTTTCTTTTAAACTAAAAGGATAACATACACACAAAGTTGTTGCCAATATGATATATTGACAACAAATAAGGCCAAGAATGGTTTAGTGCACAACCAAGATGGGAGGAATGATTAACCATCCAAAGAAAATCTGAACATGAGAAAATAAGAGAGCTCTAGAAATTTCTGCTCTGGTTCTCCAGAATTACTTTGCACCGATGCTCCAGAATTACTCTGTGTTGATGCTCCAGAACTATCCTACACTGATGCTCCAAAATTATCCTACGCTGATGCTTTAGAATTACTCTGTGGTGATGCTCCATAATTACTCTATGCCAATGCTCTGGAATTACCATAATACAACATAGAACAACAAGTTGTGTTGCACTAAAAACCTTAGCAACAACAAGAAGGGGGGAATATACAACAATAACTCTAATTTTTGCATGAAAATTTCTGAAGGAAAAGCCATAAAGATTATCATAATACAAGTGATTCTGATACCAACATCGAAACTCGTAAACCAAATATAAAGCATCACATTTCTTCTCATTAATTTATATGGTTACATTTTCACTCTCAAGCGAGTACAATATACATAAAGGAATATACAAGAGTACAAAGGCATAGACATGAATAAGATATACCAATTGATAAAATATCACAAGAGAGAAACACGTCCAACTGATGATCCAATAACCTGTACACTAGTCCCCAATGGCAGTGGCAATGCCTCCCTCCCATGTGGACTCAAAAGAGACCACCCCACCATGCTTAGAGGTAGTCACAAGGCCTAAGTAAAAATTACAAGGCAAGGGTAACATACAGCCAACACTCACATCAGACACAGAGAAAACATGGAATACAATGCATTAAAATAGATATCACAACATGAAGATGCTCATACAATAACATGCCAGGTACTACTCATGACTATTGAGGTATAAGGTACTAGAGTGCTGACTAGATGGAATGTCATCATGCGTGCTTGAAGGGATGGGAACACATAGAAGAAAGTAAACCTCTCATACAGATGAGGAAAATCAATCATTCCCAAATCAATTCCCTACAGATGGATAGCTCAACGCCCTACAAATGAATAGGCCTTCTTGAGTGCAACCTTAGCCTTTACAAGCACTCAAGGTCATGCACAAGGACTCATTATATTATAATTGTTTTACCCCATCTCGTTTAACCAAACGGGGAAACAAAAGCAAATATGAAACAATGAAAAAGCCACTAAAATCCATTTAAAACATCCAAACAAATCATGTTGCTAAATCATTCAAATAGTTGATCACATACGCCAACGAGTAGCTCAAATACCATTCAACATTCATCATTAACTTAATAAAAGAACCAAATCACATAATCAATATTCACCTCATTAAATCATCTCAAGAAAAACACTTTTAAACAATTAAAACCACTAAGTGATGGTGGCACAAATCACAGTTTCAGCTGCTGTTCAAACACATGAGAAAGAGACATAGAAATTTCATAAAAAATCAAATTGCCTAAAATAAAAATCAGACAACGACCTAGTTAATATTTTGATGTTTCCAATTGGATTCCACCTTTAATTTTTAATTTTATAACCCGAAATAAGGTGTTGTTCAGAAAAAAAATCATTTTATGCATGGCTGGGCAAAAACATGAAAAATGAAAGTGCCCAGATTAAAAATTGGACAATGACCCAGTTGAGATTTGGGCATTTCAATATGGAATCCAATTTTATTTTACATTTTTAGTAGGTGGTTAAAGAGTAGAAAAAAAATGTCATTTTAACAAGTAGGCACAAATTTGACAAAAAATAAAAGTGCCCAGAATTAAAATCTACCAAAAACCCAGTTGAGATTTGGGCATTATTACATGGAATCCACTTTTATTTTTTCATTTTTAACAAGTGGGTAAAGAGCAACAAGGATAACAAGTTGCAAAAATTTTGGCCAAAAAGAAAGTATTCCAAATTCATTTTGGACTCCAACCCAGTTAAGATTTGAGCATTATTAGGTGAATCTCATAGTTGGATTTGAGTTTAAACTAAGAGATTTGTACATATTTAGGAAATAATCATATTTTCCCCAAAATCAAATTCAATAACCAGGCTGAAAGGAAAACTCAATAATCAAAACGCCATAACACCCAGAGCAGCCAAGACTTCCAAAACATTTAAACACAAACTCATGCATACATTTATAACTCAAAAATTCAAGGAAAACACAGAAGAATACCTCAAATCTGCCCAAATGTGAAATGAAAAAAATGCTTTGTTAGCAAGGCACGACGAGATTCCAAAACGAAGCAGCAAGACAACAAAACTATGTTGAGCCTCCAATGCCACTGCCCATAAATTTCTTCTCATAAATTCTCCATGTTTCTTCCCCAACTCAATTGCCCAAATTGTGGGGTTTTCTCCTTCTTTCCAATTTTTTTTTTCCTTCTCCTCCCCAAAATAATGACTCTCCCCAAAACAAAAATGAATATAAGTATCTATATCCAAGACAAGGATACCCCCTTTTTTTTAACTAACTCCTCAACATAATAAAAAATGAAATAAATCATTTTATTAAACAAATTATTAATGCTCTCCAAAGCAATTAATTAAAATCACTAAATATACAATATTTTCTATTTCATATAAAAGTAATAATTTAAATCCAACATTAAATACATACAAGCTCCCCAAGAAGATTTAAATAAAATTATGAGGGCTCTCATAAAGGATTAATAAAATCATTTAAAAATTTCCAAATGAAATATATCATTCTCTCAAACGATCAATAAAAATAATTTAAAATAACATATTTAAAATCTCATGGATAAAACCATCCAACTCTCAAATCAATTAAACATAATGAAATACCATATATGAAACCATGAAAAGATGCCAATGAAAAAACATCATAACACTGAAAACCAAAATATATAGCCATATAATGGATTCACGAAAACCATAACAAAATACCTCAACAAGACATACTGGTAAACCACATATAACTGAAAGGTGCTTTGGACATACGACTGAAAGGTGCTCTGGATATTACTGTTAGGTAATCGGATGGTAAGACATCAACTAGGAAACATTGCACTAACGGGGTATATTGGGCTAGGGTAGGGGATATTTGGCCTATGACTACCTTTACTAACCACCATAAGGGAATATGAGTATGCTCAAGCTTGTGGATCTAGGTGGAGTCAATACTCAGTACCTGCATCACTCCAATTATATGTCAAAGTACATGTGCATATAACATATATCATATAGTCAAAGCAACATTAATCATCAGGGAGAGGGTCATGATATCGCAAGCCTCTCAGATATGAGTGTTATGACATCATCCCTTTCCTGTCCATAATCATATAAACATGTAATCCATAATAATAGCTAAACATGATAACCTTTCACATAACCATCAATGTCTAATCTCATTATAACAACATTTAACATCAAGAATACCAAATGAAAATCCAAATACTATCTTACCTAGGCTGGAGTTAGAGTGGTGTTACATTTCCTCAATTCCACTGATTAGACAATCCATTTCCTTTGATTGATCAATTAATATCCTTAATTGATTTGATCACAGAAAGAAAACTGAGCAATCTAATTCTTCTCAACAACTTTCAACCATTGATCTTGATTCGACATTGTTCAATCTTGCATGTTTATTTCAAAATGAAAAATCTATATAACAATCTTCTTCATCCTCAAAATGATCAGAGAATTGACATCTTTTGTGCAATGAAGTAATGCTAAATTGCCATTCGATTGCTTGAGAGATTTTACACACCTTTGATCACCATTCACGCACCTTTGAATCTTTTGTAAACCCATAATGGAGGGTTCACATCAATACAACACAATTCAAAATATCTACGAATACACTTTGACATGAGATGGGTAACGATATAGTTTAGTGAATTCATTTGTTTGTTATTTGATTGCATTACTTAATTTCATTGAATTTAGTAATCTTGTATTGTTCATTTCATGAGTAATGGGTATGGAATCTATCTTTTGTTTGAGTTAAATCTTTTTTAATTCATTTATGTTTCATTTCCTTATGCTTCTTGATTTCCCCCTTACACATTCTGGCATGCCTAGTGGGACCTCATTCCTTAACTTTAACATTTCCTTGAGTTTTTTTTGAGTAGTTGCAGGTTCTAGAACATGGTTGCATTTTCCAAAACGTAGTTGAAAATATTTTGTGTAGAAGCTATAGGAATCTCACACAATAGTTTCTTTGTTTCTATTGTGATTACCTTTTTTTCAATCACCATTAAAAACATTGGCCACTTTTACTTCAGATAATAGGGTCACTTTTGACATAAAAAGGCCACTTTTGATAATGAGAACCGTAGTTGCACATAACAGGGTCACTTTTGACAATGAGGAACATAGTTGTTAAAAATAATAGAGCCATTTTTAACTAATCTTTACGCTTTTGCTCTATGTATTTTTGATTCAAAATATGCAAGTAATTTTGTTGAATTTTTACACTAATAGGTGCTTGTTTTGGATGTTTTATGGTCGTTGACTTTTTTTGTGTAGATTTTGTGGGAATATGTGACACTACATAAAAAATGACTAACTATTTTATTGCAAAGAAGGTGAACGGTCTAAGCCCAAGTTTTCTAAAAAAACTTTCTTAGTTTAAATAAAATATTTTTGATTTGGTGCTATTAAATTGAACCCCACAACTTGCACATTTCGATTTGATGTTTTAAAATAAACTTTCAAAAGCTTTTATAGTTTAGGGATACATTTTCAATTGGTGCTATAAAATTGAATCCCACAACTTCCACATTTTGATTTGGTGTTTTATAAATGAACTTTTCAAAAAAAATTGTAGTTTAGAGAAACATTTTTGAATTGGTGCTTAAAAATTGAACCCTAAAACTTGTATATTTTGATTTGGTGTCCTAAAATTAACTTTTAAAATCTTTCGTAGATTAGAACAACACTTCATTTTTTGTGCTCATAAAATGGAATGCTTTCTTTTGACCAAACACTTGTATTTTATTGACAAATGAACGATCTTTCTTTTGTTGACCACATTAAGACAAGGTTATTAGAAACACTCAAGTTGGTGCTTAAAACTAGACAAATAAATTTTGATTTTCACACTGCTATCTACTTGCTTGAAATCTAGAACACTTCAAAATTGGTGCACATAAAAAATAAACTGCTCTCTTGTTCACACTTCATGCATTTTTTTCCTTTTTGGGATAGCACCACTCGAGGGGCTTAAAAATAATATTGTGATGAATTGTATGTTGTGTTTTTTTGTGTTTGGAAAACTAAATGTCTATCCTCTCCCCTTGCATATTTTTGGCAATCTTGGGTGACGAAAATCACTTTGAGTTTCACACTTGTTTCATTTCAAGAATCACCTCTAGAGGGCTTGCCTTTGAGACACATTCTGTGTTGGAGAAATAAAATGCAAATCAAAGAGGTTTTTCCCTCAACTCACTATATAAATGTTCAAGGCCAAATTCCAAACGATTTAACCAATGATAACTTGGACAATAGTGCCATTCATGAAAGGGGAGGTAGTATTTGGTATATAGAGCCCTGAGTAAGTTGGTTAAAGCCTTAAGTGGCTTGCTAGATGATTAGCCAGGAATTGGTCCCCTAAGTAGTGACTAAGAACCAATGTAGTAGAGGCCACCCTTTTTATCCAAAACATTCTTTGAAAGTGGTGCTTTGGAATTTTACTTCTGAGAGGTTACTTACCAAGTCTAATTTATGGTTGAGATTAAAACACTATCCATAAGTTGCATGTAAAATCATCCCTTTGGGGCATGAGGTAAACCCACCTAAAAGAACGTGTCTATCTCTAGGGTGTAATGATTGTCTTCACAAACTTTCCAAAACGCTTTGTTACTTTAGACATCAAACACTTTGCTTGATTTACAAAGAACACATCAAAACAAACATTGAACTTGGTTATCAAAATCTCAAACTCTTTGGACTTAGTGTGAATACCTTTGAAAAGAGCCCTATGTTTGCACTCCTTAAAATATATCTTAAAAAAAAAATCTCTAACAGTTTATGAATATTTAGGCTTACATTTCAAGTCACATTTTAGTCCAAAGTCAACATTGGGAACTATGGTTTTAGTATCTTGACTTTCACAAACTTTGAGCTTTTGTGGAAAGAAACATGCTTAAACTATAGAAATTTAGAGTCAAATAGTTTTGATTGTTGTGTTGTATTGTATCACTTGTCAAATTCTCACAAAGAAATCAAATCAAAATGAGACATCAAAAACTACAAACTTGTCCAAATTGCTACCAAAATAAAAACTGGAAAATAAACCTGAACATAAGCCGCTATTGTAGAGATTTTGTTGCTTTTGACCTAAAGATTACCACAGTTGACCAAAAAATTACCGCTATTTCTCTATGGATTATTATAGTCACTATAAAAAACTTACCACTTTTGAAAAACAAAATGCACTTGACCTAAAATTGCCACTATTGATCCTAAGATTACCATAGTAGACCTAAGTTTTAGCCATCGTTGACATAAAATATGGGCGCTTTTGACTAAAAATATCACTTTTGATTTCACAATTCACTATTTAGAATTGTTTTTTTTAAAAGGAAAATTTTGGTAAAGCTTACCATAGTTGTCCTTCATAATTGGCCATGATTGACATAAATTTGGTTACTTTTGATAGAAATTACCGCTACTATTGTAAGATTATCTCTTTTGCCTTATTTTTTGGTGCAAGTCAGGGATTGATCCAAAATTGGTTACATCTTTCACCTTGTGAGAATGAAATAGTTAGACCTCCAAAACATGTCATAATATACATTAGTCCATCAACTATTTGCAAAAAACTTGGATTATTCCTTCACTCCCAATTTCTAAGATATCAACATTTACTTGTACCTCAAGGCTAGTTCAAGTAGATCTCCAAAACATATCTTCTAGAAAAATGAAGTGGAAAATCGGTCCAAGTTTTCAACAGTTTGAGTGCCAAAGTTAACATCATTTTGAAAACATTCATGAATCATTGCCTACTTTATGACCATTTGGCGTCCTACTGCTCCAGTTCAACAACCAAGTCTTACATCTATTAGAACACAATGATCTATTGAGAAGGGTGTGAATTAGTAGATATAAATACTATAAGACCTTAATTGTTTTTTGCAACTACGGATTTAAACTTAGATGTGTAGAATGAAGCATGAACAAAAGTAAAAAACCAGAAACAAAACAGGGATAAATGCATAAAACAAAATGTACATGGAAAACCCAAGATGGGAAAAACCACGGTGAAAAAAGATGCTTGAGGCTACTACTCAAATCCAACGTCACAAATGAAATATCTATTACAAAGTTTAGGGTTGCAACCTAAGGAAGCTTCAAATCCCTAATTTAGGAGCTACAACTTTGAGGATGTTGCTACACCATGTTTTAGGAGCTACAACTCCAAGGAGACTACAATCACTTAATTTGAGCTACAACTTAGTTCAATGAGCTTACAACCTCAACAATATTACAAGTTCATATGTGCATACAATTAAGTTCTACTCAACCTGAAAATGCACCATTACATACAATGAACTATTGCACACCTTGCAAGTTATACTACTGCTACTGAAGATGCACTCTCAGCAACACACCCCTGCTCTACACTCTCTTCTATTCCACACTCTCTTGTCTACTACATTCTCAGTTTCACATCACTTTTTTCAACACTCTCCTCTGTTCTTCACTTGCTGTTCTACAGCATTCTTAGTTGTACATCACTCTTTTCAACACATAGTGCACTTCCAAAATTCTAACTCTCCTTCTACAACACACTTCAACTACTTAGAAAATTGTCTGATTGTTTTTCTTTTTCACCAATGTGCAATTACCACCTTGAGATCCACTTCATCATCTAGATCAGACCTAACATCATATTAGGGTTTCCCTTATTCGTTAGCTTCACCAATAAGTTGCCAGCCTTCAATGCCACACACCATCATTAAGATATCTAATAAGGTTTATCAAATATCACCATATCTATGCATTGAGTTGTTGGTTCTCCAAATTGACAGATCCACTAAATCCTAGAAGTAAGCCACACTTCATGCTCAAACCTAATGTAGGATTCAACCAACTGATAGGAAATGAGATTGAAACACATTTCCACAACACATTAGGCTTTGTGGGACCAAGGAGGGTGTACCGTTAGCAACACCTAATGATTTAAACACACACTTAACAAGGTATTGCTTAACAAGTGATGCTCTCATAATAATATGTTGGGGAACATAAAATATCACTCAACATTGGCTAAGACATTGGGTGAATTTCATTAATCAACATGGAGAACATGGCAAATACAAATACTCATAAAAAAATTTGAAAGGGTTTTGATTTAATAATTTGGGACCAAACTGAAAACAAAAGATGCATAAAGATTGGCTAGTGTCAAAAAGAGGGCTACAAATTCATATAACCATCACTTAATTTATCCTATAGTGTTAAACATGTTTAGAAGATATTTGAATTTTTATCACATTATGACGACAAGACCATTGAAGCTTTATTTGATAACCATTCTTACAAATCCACGTAAAAACATAACACTCCTGTTACATTCACTAAAGCATTTACTTCATCCTTTGAACAATAGGCAATAACGAATGCAACTAAGGTTCATTAAAGCAATTACATTATTCTCTAAATAGAAAACAGTAACAATTGCAACTCAAATGCAACAAATGTGCATGAAAAAAACTTAGATAATCTTTGATTATTGAATTCAAAAGAGAATTACATATCAACCATGGAGACAGTCATCAGATAAAATATATTCATGAAGTTAAATTCATAACACAGAAACACTTCAAATTAATGACCTGCAATTATAATTCACCCTAGCTTTACAATTTTACCCAGAGCTTCTACCTGCCTTGCAAAATTTTCAAAAAAAAGAAACCCCTTACAATGAGAAGAGAATGAGAAGATAAAGAAGAAGAAACAACCCTAAAATAATTCTATAAAAGACATTTGACAACAATTCTCCCATTGATTTGCAGTAGGAAATAATATGGAATCTTCTTTCTTCTCTCCCCCCTATGCAGTAACAAACTTTGCATCTAAATCTTGCCTTCACCTTTACTTGCAACAAAAAATTCCCCTCTCTTCCTAAAAACTTCTACCTCCATTTACCATGCCTTGCAGTTGAAAAATGGTTCATCCCATGAAAGCTTTTTTTAATTCCAGCAAAATAGCTTTTGCTTATATAATGAATATTTAATTCACTCTTAGCAAAGAATATTACTCTCATTTATAATGGAGCAATTTAACCCCTTTTCAACTTTCACTGTGTCCATAATGTTTTAAATATTTCATCTAAAACATGTCCCATTAACATTAAAGACATTTTTAAAAAATTCCTCAGGCATAAAATTTACCCACACCTCTATTTCCTTTCTTCATGCTTTTACCCTTTTTACCCTTATTTAAAAATTACCATTTAAATAGAGTGAAAAGCACATAAAATAATTACTAGGCAATATTTACTAGCTTTCACTTTGGAAATGTTGGAGGCGTTTTAAATTTTATTGGGCATATTTAATTTTCTAAATGTTTTTCCCTTCAGAAAACTCATTGGGCCCACCACACACTTTCCCTAGCAAGCTCACCACCCATTGTGCATTGGAATGGGAGAATAGAAATGGAACTCACGATGAGCGATGGAAAATAAAATGAAGCATCTCCCATTGCGCGCCCATTTGGGAAATGGAAAAGTGAACTGGCGATGGGTGATGGCATCAAAAATACCCTAATTTTCTCCTCATTGGTAATGGCAGCCTATTTGCAGTAAACAATCTATGGTCTTTGTAGCAATGTTTTACTCTTCCCCCAAAATTTCTTTTGCAAAATCAAATCAGCCCCTTCAACTATTTCTATAGTGGCACCATTTATAGAAGACATTGCTATGGTAGCTTCCAAACTATCCATCTATGCAAAATTTCACATTCACAATATCAAGTCAACCTTTATTAGCAGGTATGATGGCTACTCCAATTCATAGCACATTTTGTTGTCTCTACAAATTTTATTTTATAATATGATTTTCAATCCTCTCTAGATGCATTTGACTCCTTTTTGGATCTCTCTTTCATAGCTGCAAGAACATAAAACAAGAATTTCCTCAACAATTTTGAAGCATTCACTGCAGGCACACTAGTTGTCCTTTGCTAAGTAACATGTGATAAATCTTCCTTCACATCGAACATTTGAACACAAGTGTTTCCTATGGTATTTCCTTGTACCTATGTGAGATTTTGAAACAACCAAAATGACCTCCTAGTTGGCACAAATGGAACCTTTTTTAAGATTGTCCTCTCTTCAAAGGTGTGAAAATGGAATTTCATCAAAAAACTTAAATGCATTCTTAATTTTGTTCAAACATTGAGAGTTTTTATCTCTTGTATGTCCATTGCTGGTTTTGATTTTCATTTTTACCAAGAAGTGGCAATGAGCGATGGCCTAAAAACTTTGAAGTTTTTCAAAGTTTGTTTAAGAGTTTTTAGCTAATGTAATAAAAGAATTAAAACTCCATTTTCCTCCTATTCAAATGTTTAATAAATTAATGCCCTAAAATCATTTTGAAATATTTCAAAATGTTTTAAATATAAACATTTAAAATATTAGAACTAGGAAAAAATTTAATTCCACCTATAAGTCAAACATAGAAATTTATTGTAGGGAAACTAGGACATTTGTTGTTGTGAAAATTTGCGTAGGATCATAAGCAATTATTTAGATAAAACTAATTTCATCAAAAATTTCCCAGCCCTCAAAATTCAAGTACCTCCTTTGTAAACTGGCCCTGAGAGGTGTTCGTCACAACAGAAGTATATTAAAATAATGTATCAAATGACCTCCATTTTTGATGAAAATGGAGTTGTAGAGGTTTTAGACCAAAACAAGAAATGGGTTATCATTAGAATTGCAAAATTTTACACTTTATGGAACACCATTTTTGGCCTTGTCGCGATTAGAAAGCAATTAAATAATGCATTAGAACTTATCTTGAAGGTGTGAAATTGAATAGGTATGTAGAAATTTGACTCAAGAATGTAGTGCAACAAATTTCTTCACAAAAGGGATCCCGAGGTGAAAGATATTAATCGAGAAAGTTGCTCACTTACGCATTTCTACAGCTGCAAGTCTATTTAGAACCAATCAGGGCTCACCAAGTCATCACTTTGAAAAACTATCAAACCATCTTTTGGGAGGCTACCAATAGAAAAAAAAAGCTCATTTAGTTCCAACAAGCATGTGCACAAGAGGGATTTTCTTCAATCATTGTTCATCATGAGATATTAGGGGTCAAAGTTGACCACCTTGAAACACTGTCAGAAATGTAGATGTAAAATTGAACAAACTGCATCTGCTTTTGATCTCAGAAAAATAGCAAATCAGATCTTGAGACTCTCTAATTGGACTAGGGAGCATATGAATGTAGGGATAATGGAGAAAAACAATCCTTTTTACTTGAAAATCATCCAATTGTGAAATATTCACTCAAACGGGAGGCCACTTTACAAAATTGAAAGTTCACAAACAACAAAAAAATGTCAAAACCCTCCAGCTTCGCTTTTCAAAAACCTATCAAAATAATCATGGGATTCTAAAAATTGACATGTATGTTCACATATATCACATGAGTGTGTCCACAAAGGGGTTTTGCATGAAAATCAACTGGCTCTGAATTATGACCTTCCAAAGTAGGTCATTTGGGTAGATTTTTCAAGTGCACTTCTAAGTGTGCAAAGGAAATTTTTTCAATATGAGCACTTCACATTTCAAAATTTTAAGGTGCCATCAATGGCTCTGACTAGGGATGTATGCCCCTTGTGGGCAAGAATCCAGATCTCTAGGGAGTAGACCAAGTGTTGAGTCCATTAGGTGTTCTCAAACTGCTCCTTTACTCAACCTTATTTTTCAACTTCACTTGGTGACCCCAAGCCACCAAATGAAAAAAGGGGAGTCAATTCTTACCTATGTCAAACACCGACCTATTAAAAGAGATGATCTCCCTCAACTCATGCTTGTCTCTATAAACTAAATCACCTAGACCATATCATTGCCAATCTCTTCATTTTTTGATTTTGTATCAAGTGACAAGGTATGAGGATAATGATCAAGACCACATGAAAACATGGTCTTATAAGATTTACTAACCCCCTCATAATGATTATGCTCAGAGAAAATATCATGGCTAGAAAACAATATGCAATCCTTTTGTGTGTTGAGCAGAGAATGCTCATACATTTGTAATTCCTTTAACTGAATTGTATCATTGGCCAGTTTATCTTCATCCCAACAACACAACCTAAACACATTGTTACATGCCTCAAGGTTTTGAAAATCAAAATCATCAACACCCAAAGTATTTTTACCATCATTCAAATCATGGCACTCAGAAGAATTATCAGCATCCCATACACAAAGAATGTCTTCCATTTTAGGTTCAAAGGAAAGATTATAAACACTCCATATGTTATCACGAAGGGAAGCTTCAAGTACAAGTTCATATGAATCTAATTTTTCATTTGCAACAAATTCAACATAGTGAGTGCCAAATCCACATTCACTATTGCAAAGAGTATCCTACTCAACAATATCTCCTGCTACTGCAACATGAAAATCTGAAACCAATGCTCATGAGAGAGGTTATGAGTTGTAGATCCAAAAAAAAGGTCCTCATATGCATCTATATGACAGACACAATCATGTTCTACATGTGCAATCTCATCATGAAAACTGTCACTATTTGTACCAATGTTTATCTCTACGTTTTCACTTTCATGTACATCTACATAAGTGCTTTTCTCATGCAAACATTTAGTAATGGCTTCAAAGGAAGCAAAAGGAATAGAACAAGGTAAAACGTCAAACAAAAAAGGATTTCCTGGTTTATCATTATCAACATATGCATGCTCCACATAATCAACTACCTAAACTGATTCATCCAATGAATCTCTTGCACACATATCTTCTTCTTCATTCATACTGTTGCAACAATCAGTAGGGCTACTTTCTTCACTGTCAAACTGAAAACCATTAATGGTTTCTTCATTGTAACTTCTCACACATGATTTCTTGACTGAAAATCCTTGCACACTCTATCATTTGGAGCTGATACATTAATGCTCTCAAAAGCACTCTTCAAATATGTAGGCTTCTTTGTCTCATCGTGAAAGCCTTCATCAATGCTACACAAACTTAGAATATTGGTGTGATTGAGTGCATCATAATACTATTGATTACATGTGTCTTCTTAAAACAAGATATTTAGTTCATATCCATCATCTTTTTGTTCTTGTGAGCCTTCAGAAGTATTGCCATCATCTTCATTAGAACACTTTTCACTCAAGGAGATTAATTCCACCTCCTTCTCTTGAAAGGAGTCACAATTACTAGGAATACAAGTAGAGTTTGAATCTTCTTGATCACCCATACAAGGATTCTTTTTAGCTAGTTGCAAACTTCCACCTACAACACTGTTGTTCTTATCATGAAGATGTGGAACTCCAAAATTAGCCCGATCTTCATTTGTATATTCAAAATCCATAGATGAGAAAATACTTTCAGTATCATCTGCATCATTGCAACCTTCATTTGCTACAAAAAATGTGCTCCCTATTTATGTATTTCTAGAGCAAATAAATGACACTTCACATGTTTCTTTTATCTTATCATGCCTTTCATCATTATGGCTGCAATATTCTTCTAATTATATTTCTTTTGGGTTGTTCCAAAATAGCATCCTTATCTCTACATGATGCACTATCATTCTCCTCAATCACTGAAAGCCATTGATATAAACACCAAGGTTAGGAGGCTTCAAATTAGCTGGTGTAGTACTCAAAATTGGCTCACAATTCACACAAAACAAAATGATGCAAAATGATTCATTGGTCCTTTCTGATTTTGGTATATCAAGCAAAAAATTCATGAATCTATCATGAAAGTCATAGGGGGATTCATCTTCAAATATTTCCATATCACATAATGCATCAATATATGATATGAACTCAACCTTGCTTTTAGTTTTCTCTTCAAATTCTTCTTGAATATGTAGATTTATTTCTTCAATTAAGCATTCATCATTCACCATTGACTCATCTTCAAAATAATCAAGGAAATGTATTCTGAGCTCATGCCATGAATCTATGGAATGCATTGGTAAGCAAGTAAATCGAACTTCAACCATACCTTCTAAATTTCTTACAAAAAAATTCATGATAGCATCTTCTTCTTAAATTTGATAATCTTCCATCAAATCAATGAAACACTATACATGTCTTGATGTTGATTCTTCAAAATCACCTCTAAACTTAGGAAAATAGTCATTAATTCTTCTTGGGACAAAATGTGGGTAACCTTGTATTTTACTAAAATCTAAAGTGTTGTATCTTTCACTAGTGAAAACCCTCCTTTGAGGACAGGGATGTGTTCTAGCCATGATACTATAGCTTGTAGAGGGAGAACTAAAACAACCATACATTTTGCAAATGAAAATTGATTCCCTCTACAAATATTCAATTACAATATTCAACCTCCCTTGATTGTAGTGCTTAATTTCACTAAATAAGGGAACCAAAGTTTTCTAAGACTTAAAATGTGGTTTTCATATACATATTTATCTTTTTTGAAAACTAGAAAATGAGAAATACCTAGATATGTTGTAGCTGTTGGGTATGTGTAGGATCATCATGGAAAAAATAGGCCCTTAAGTGGCAAAAAATTTAGAAAAATTAGATTTAGGCAACTTGACTTAAAAATTTGAATAAGTTATCTATATTATTTCAAAAATATGTAGGAACAGAATCTATAGCAAATTGAATGTGGTTTCTAAACCACTAGGTTTATTTAAAAAAAAAATCTATTTGGTGAAAAATTGAAATTTCAATGTAGTAGTACTTAAATTTCAAGGAAAACATAAGAGGTAGGTGTCTGTTTGACCACCCTAACCACAATAACATAATAATACTTTTTTATAAGATTTTAGATATAAGTAGAGGACTCATATCCCAATGTGATGCATATATTTTTGTAATTTTTTTCCAAGTAAATAATTAATTATGATTTTTTTATTACAACTTTTAAAAAATATAAAAAATTGTATATCTAACCAGCTTAACTTGTTTAAAACTTCATGAAATTCATTTTTTTTAATCTTATAGTATGTGAAGCATAGAATGTAACACATGTTTTGGATTCAAAAAATGTGATATCGTTTGAAAGCTATAGATGCTTTTCAATCATCCTATCAATCAAGACTTTAGTTGTAATACACATAGAAAATAAATAATATTTATTTATTAAATTCAAAGTAAAGCATACTTTATATTGGTGGAAAGCTGAGAATATCCTTTAAAAACCCTTTTCATTTCATCAATTTTGGGTTAAAAAAAGTCGTCAGCCACATACCCTACATATACCTATCATATCGCCATTTTTTGGCCCATCATGATCTTGCACATACCCTACTGCAAATTCTTCTTCTTGACTAGAAATATTCATAGATCTAAAACTTTATTCACATCTTCATCAGGTTCTTTTGATAGAGTCACCACCTCTCTTTACAGAGGACTGAGCTTCAAGAAATATGAAGCTACTTCAAGGATGTATTTCTTTCTAGGTCTTCTCCAATAGCAGAGTCACATATAAATTCTTTGAAATATGCTACAACAAAATCACTTCCAGGTTTGAAAAATTCTCAATATCTGAACCAGATGTTTAGATTCACCAAATTCTTGACTCTATACAAATGGGTATTCCTCTGCTTCTCCCCTGTAGAGTCGCCAATCTGTTGGTTCTCCAAATCACCAAATCCACTAAATACTAGAAGTAAGCCACACTTCATGCTCAGACCTAATGTAGGATTCGGCTAACTGGCAGGAAATGTGATTGAAACATATTTCCCCTACACTTCAGGCTCTATGGGACCAAGGAGGGTGTACCTTTAGCAACACCTAATGATTTAAACACACACTTAACAGGGTATTTCTTAATAGATAATGCTCTCACAAGAATATGTTGAGGAACATAAAATATCACTCAACATTGGCTAAGACATTGGGTGAATTTCATTAATTAACATGGAGAACATGGAAAATACAAATACTCATAAAACATAATTGAAATGGATTTGATTTAATAATTTGGTACCAAACTAAAAATAAAAGATGCATAAAGACTGACCAGTGGTAAGAAGAGGGCTACGAAGTCATATAACCATCACTTTATCCTACAGTGTTAAACATGTTTTGAAGATCTTTGAAAGTGTTATCACATTATGACAACAAGACCATTGAAGCTTTATTAGATAACCATTCTTACAAATCCACCTAAAAACATAACACTCCTTTTACATTCAATAAAGCAATTACTCCATCCTTTGAACAATAGGCAATAACAAATGTAGTTGACATTCATTAAAACAATTACATTATTCTTTGAATAGAAAGCAATAACAATTTCAACTCAAACACAACAAATGTGCATGAAAAGAACTTAGATAATCTTTGATTATTGAATTCAAAATAGAACTACATCTCAACCATGGAGATATTCATCAGATAAAATATATTTATGAAGTTAAATTCATAACATAGAAACACTTCATATTAATGACCTACTATTATAATTCACTCTAACTTTACAATTCTACCCAAAGCTTCTGTCTGCCTTGCAGAATTTAAAAAAATGGAACCCCTTACAATGAGAATAGAATGAGAAGATAAAGAAGAAGAAACAACCATAAAATAATTCTATAGAAAACAATTAGCAACAATTCTCCCATTGATTTGCAACTGGAAATAATTTGGAATATTCTCTCTTCTCTCTTCCCCCTGCAGTAACAAAATTTTCATCTGAATCTTTCCTTCACCTTTACCTGCAACACAAAATTCCCCCTCTTCATGAAAACTTCTACCTCCATTTACCATGCCTTGCAATTTAAAAATGGTTCATCCCGTGAAAGCTTCTTTTACTCCCAACAAAATATATTTTTCTTGTATAATGAATATTTAATTCACTCCCAACAAAGAATATTACTCTCATTTATAATGGAGAAATTTAACTCCTTTTCAACTTTCACCATGTCCATAATGTTTTAAATATTTCATTTAAAATATTTCCCATTAACATTAAAGAATTTTTTTTTTTAAATTGCCTCAAGCATAAAATTTACCCACACCTCTATTTCCTTTCTTCATTCTTTTACCCTTTTTACCCTTATTTAAAAAAATTACCATTTAAATAGAGTTAAAAGCACATACAATAATTACTGGGCTATATTTATTAGATTTCACTTTGGAAATGATGGAGGCATTTTAAATTTTATCAGGCATATTTAATTTTCTAAATTATTTTCCCTTTAGAAAACTCCTCGGGCCCACCACACACTTTCCTCGGCAAGCTCATCACCCATCATATGTTGGAATAGGAGAATAGAAACAAAACTTGTGATGAGCAATGGAAAATAAAATGAAGCATCACCCATCGTGCGTCCATTTGAGAAATGGAAAAGTGAACTTGCCACGGGTGATGACATCAAAAATTCCCTAATTTTCTCCTCATTGGTAATGGCGGCCTATTTGCAGAAAATAATCTTTGGTCTCTGTAGCAACATTTTACTCTTCCCCCAAAATTTCTTTTGCAAAATCAAATCGACCCCTTCAACTATTTCTATAGTGGCGCCATTTGCAAAAGACATTGCTATGGAAGCTTCCAAACTATCCATCTGTGCAAAATTTCACATTCACAATATCAAGTCAACCCTTATTAGTAGGCATGATGACCGCTCCAATTCATAGCACATTTTTTTGTCTCTGCAAATCTTATTTTACAATATGATTTTCAATCCTCTCTAGATGCATTTGACTCCTTTTTGGATCTCTCTTTCATAGCTACAATGACACAAAACAAGAATTTCTCCAATAATTTTGAAGCATTCTTGTAGGCACACAAGTTTTCCTTTTCTAAGTAACATGTGCTAAATCTACCTTCACATCGAGCCTTTGAAAATAGATATTTCCTATGGTATTTTCTTGTACCTATGTGATATTTTGAAACAACCAAAATGACCTCCCAGTTGGTGCAAATGTAAACCTTTTTTAAGATCGTCCTCTCTTCAAAGGAGTGAAAATGGAATTTCATCAAACAATTTAAATACATTCTTACTACTGTTCAAACATTGAGAGTTTTTATCTCTTGTATGTCGATCGTTGGAGAACAATCCATCGCTGGTTTGGATTTTCATTTTTACCCAGAAGCCGCGATGAGCGGTGGCATGACAAATTTGAAGTTTTTCAAAGTTTGTTTAAGAGTTTTTAGCTAATGGAATCAAAGAATTAAAAATCCTTTTTCCTCCTATTCAAATGCTAAAGAAATTAGTACCCTAAAATAATTTTGAAATATTTCAAAATGTTTTAAATATAAACATTTAAAACATTAGAAATAGGAAAAAATTTAATTATGCCTATAAGTTAAATGAAGAAATTTATTGCAAGAAAATCGAAACACTTGGAGCCATGAAAATTTGCATAGGACAATAATCAATTATTTAGACTAAACCAATTTCCTCAAATTTTTCCTAGCCCTCAAAATTCAGGTACCTCCTTTGTAAACTAGCCCTCGGGATGTGTTCACCGCAACATAACTACATTAAAATAATGTATCAAATGACCTCCATTTTTTATGAAAATGGAGCTGTAGAGGTTTTATACCAAAAAAAGAAATGGGTATCATTAGAATTGTAAAATTTGACACTTTCTGGAGAACCATTTGTGGCCTTGTCGTGATCAGAAAGCAATTAAATGACCCAGCATAAATTATCCTGGAGCCACGAAATTGAATAGGCATGTATACATTTGACCCAAGAATGCAGTGCAAAAAATGAATCAAAAAAGGGATCTTGAGGTGAAAGATATTAATCAAAAAAGTTGCTAACTCAGGCATTTTTGCAACTGCACCTGTTCAGAACCAATCAGGGCTCACCAAGTCACCACTTTGAAAAAATATCAAATCATCTTCTGAGAGGATGCCAATGGAAAAAAAAGGTTCATTTAGGTCCAGTGAGCATGTGCATAAGAGGTATTTGCTTCAATAATTGTTCATCACAAGATATTAGGGGTCAAAGTTGACCACCTTGAAATACTGTTAGAAATGCTGATGTAAACTGAAGAAATTGCATCTACTTTTTATCTCAAAAAATAGCAAATCAGATACTAACACTCTGAAACTAGACCAGGGTGCATATGAATGTAGGGAGAATAGAGAACAATAATCCTTTTGTCTTGAAAATCATCCAATTGTGAAACATTCACTCGAGTGGAAGGTCACTTCGTAGAATTGAAAGTTCACAAACAACAGAAAAGTGTCAAAACCCTCCAACTTCACTTTTAAAAAACCTATCAAAAGTCATCATGGGAAGTTAAAAATTTACATGCATGTTCAAATATGTCATATGAGTGTGTCCACAAAGGTGTTTTGCATGAAAATAAACTAGCTCCAAATTATGACCTTCTAAACTACGTCATTTGGGCAGATTTTTTAGGTGCACTTCTAAGTGTGCAAAGGAAAAATTTTAAATATGGGCACTTCAAATTTGAAATTTTTTAAGGTTCTACCATGAGCCATACAACAATTAATTAAGTTATAGATAATTTCCCTTCATTCTCTTTTCCAAACCCTAAAATTTGATTGTGCATTAAATGCGATCTTCTGATTATTCGATCCAACCTTGATTTTTCTCAATGATCACCTCTACAATTTTTTACACTATTGTGTTCATAAAATCTCATTTATATTGGTCACTAGGTGTAGTTGGACCAATTAATTCTTCATCTGTGTCAGTTAGTAGTCAAAAAACTCATTCACACCTAGTTAGCCTTTTGTGATTACTGCATTTGAATTCTAGATGTCGATCTACTCATTTTGTGCCTTGATCCATTGGCTCTCGTTCATTGCCAAATCTTCAAATCTTTACCATCGGATAAGTAGTCATCCATATCTCCATCGTCGATCTATCATATCGCTTTGTTGGGGGGATACCATCCCGAATCCTAATAATGCACTAAAGTTACATCGATGAAGCACATACACTCACCCATCGCTCCGTCACTAGGACATCCATCAATGTCCTGCCGAATCCACTCTGTCTCACTGGTGGGTGAGCCATCGTCAAATGATCTACTTGACCGAACGTTGATTTTGCAACAAGGATGCAAAATCATTGAACCAATGATTGTCGTGTGTCATCGTTTCATTCATCCTCCATATGCTTGTCATCCTTATGTTTGCACTGTCATGCCATGTGATTGCATCATCACCTTCCATGTTAGCATCTTCAAAATCCATACGCCATTGTGGATTAATCTCTTTCGTTCCTTGCAGACCCACATATCCTCTTTCATCATCGTGTGGTGGTGCAGTGTCTACTGCTATACCACCAACACAAACTTAAACTTTTGCAATGCTATGGTGTACTGCCATACTGCCAACACAAATTTAGACCAATACAGTGTTGCAGTGTACTTCCATATGTATAGCACAAAGTTAGATCACTAGGGTGCTGCGGTGTACTGCCATACCACCAGCACAAAGTTAGATCACTGTGGTGTTGTGGTGTACCACCATACTGTAGACTCCCTTTTCAAAAATTTGCAGGGTTGCGAGTTACTACCACCTATCCACCTTTGACATCCTTTTCATGCATTAGCATCTTATTTAATCACCCTTCACCATCTATTTGCTCATCATCCTCACCTTATTGGATCCTACCAATGAACTCCTCTGCATGATTTTCTCTTTTGAAATCAATGAAAACTATATGCCAACAATCTCCCCCTTTTGCATTGATGGAAAAACTCTAACTACTCATCCAGGTACCACTGAAGTTCTGCACCAATTTGATTATCCAAACTATAACACAAAAAATCCCTCTATGACATACATCTCTTCACTCCTCAACAAGATTCTATTTTGCATCACATTTCTCCTCCTTTGAAATCAATGGAAAAAGGGCACACTCTTGCTGAGGAAATGCTCCAATTTTGACAAACTTTGCAACCATCAAGTCATTAGAAATTACAAAAAAAAAAGATTTTACATGACTTGATGACACTATGCTTAGCTAGGGTTAAATAATTGATCATTGAAGCTCCCCCTAGATATATGCCTTATCACTAATGTTTAGTGATATGTGGTGGGAGAAACTACTCCCAACTTCTACCTCAAATATTCAAACTGTTCTGTAGGAAGAGGCTTTGTAAATATATTAGCCACTTGTTCCTTGGTAGGAACATAATCCATGTTGAATTCCTTATCTACAACCTTTTCTCTAATGAAGTGACACTTGATTAATATATGCTTTCTTCTGGAGTGCATCACTGGATTCTTTGAGATATTAATGGCACTTGAATTGTCGCAACGAATCGAGATAGGATTATTGTACTCTACCTTGATGTCCTTTAATGTTTGCTTCAACCATAAGACTTGAGTGCAACATGCAGCTGTTGCAACATATTATGCTTCTATTGTAGAAAGAGTGATAAACTCTTGCTTTTTACTCATCCAAGAAACCAATATGTTTCCCAAAAAAGAAGGCTCCTCCACTAGTACTCTTTATGTCATCCACACTTCCTGCCCAATCAACATCTGTGTATGTTGTTAAGGTGAAATATTTGCCTTTGGGATACCATAAACCATAGTCAATAATACTTTTGATGTATCTAAAGATTCTCTTTACTACATTGACATGTGATTCTTTTGATGTTGCTTGGAATCTAGCTACCATACATATCACTTGCATTATATAAGGTCTAGATGTAGTTAAATATATTAGACTTCCAATCATTGATCTATACAAAGTCTAATTTGCAACAAGTGACTAATCTGATTTACTCAACTTGCAACTAGTAATCATGGGAGTATTGACTGGTTTACAATCCTTCATGCCAAAATTTTTAAGCATTTATTTTGCATACTTGGTTTGTGATATAAAAATACATTTATCAGTTTGTGTAATTTGAAAACCAAGAAAAAAACTGAGTTCTCCTAACATAGACATTTCAAACTCATCTTGCATGTGAGTAGAAAATATCTTACATATTTTATCATGGATACCATCGAATATAATGTCATCTACGTATACATACCACAAAAATCATGTTCTCGCCTTCAGATTTGAAATACAAATTGCTATCTATACATCCTTTATTGAATCCTTATTTTTGCAAGAATTGATCTAATCTTGAATACCAAACCCTTGGTGCCTATTTTAAACCATACAATTCTTTTCTCAATCTGCAAACATAATCATCATCCTATGACAGTTGAAAACCTTCTAGTTGCTCAATGTATAATTCCTCTTCAAGGTTTCCATTTAAAAATGTATATTTGACATCCATTTGATATACTTTAAAACCTTTATACACATAAAATGCAAGAAACATCCCAATAGCTTCTAATCTTGCAACTAGAGAAAATATTTTTTCAAAATCAATACCTTCTACTTGTGCATACCCTTTGCATACTAATCTTGCTTTGTTTCTGATCATAGCTCCATATTCATTTAGCTTATTTCTAAACACCCATTTAGTGCCAACTACATTCTTGCTTGATGGTCTAGGAATCAATTCCCATGTTTTTTTCTTTTCAATTTGATTGAGTTCCTCTTCCATTGATTTTATCAAACTTTCTTCTTTACTAGCTTCATCAAAGCTTTTTGGTTCAAACTGTGATAAAAGGGAAAAGTTCACTTGTTCCTTGTTCATTGCAAGCCCTCTTCTAGTTTGCACACCTTCATTCTTATCACCAATGATTTGATCTACAAGATGATCCTTTTGCACATATTTTGTAGGTGCTCGTTCAACCTCTTGCTCATTCTCTTCTTCCTATTCTTCTTCTTCTACTATTGCAAATATATCCTCATCATCTGATTCTCTTTCAAGATTGTTTCTACTAGACTTGACTTGAATTTCATCAACCCTAACATGTACACTCTCTACAATTCTATGCAATCTCTTATTGTAACATTTATATGTTTTTCTTTGATTGCAATACCCTAAAATATCCCTTCATCACATCTTGAATCAGCTTCCTAGATCATCAACTTCTCTTTTGATATAACATTTGTTTCTGAATACTCTGAAATGCTTGGCCAATGCAGGCCTACCAAACCATAATTCATATGGTGTTCTACCATTGTTAAATCTAATAAGAGCTCTATTTTAAATGTATACAATAGTTTGTACTACTTCTTTCCAAAATGTATTGTCAAGTTTTCCTCATTCAACATGGCTCTAGCCATCTCCTTTACAATCATGTTTCTTCTCTCTACCATTCCATTTTGTTGTGGTGTTCTTGGGGCTGAATACTAGAATTTAATTCCATAATCTTCACAATATTACATGAATTCTCTTGACATAAATTCTCTACCTCTGTTTGATCTGAGACATTTTATTCTTCTCCCAGTCTCATTTTCTACAAGCTTATTATAGATTTTAAACTTCTCAAATGCTTCAACCTTCTCCTTCAAAAACATGACCCATGCCATTCTGGTATAATCATCAATGAACAACACAAAATATATTTCACCTCGAAACGTCGTTGTCCTCATTGAACCACGTCGATCAGTATGAATTATCTCCAAGGGTTTTGTAGTTGAATAATCCTTTGTGGGAAATTTAAACTTTGTTTACTTTCCTTGCTGAAATCCTTGGCAGATGATATTAGGCTTTGCAATCTTAGGCATATTTCTAACTAATCCTTTTGAACTTATCTTTACCAAGTTGTCAAAGTTTACATGTCCCAGTCTTTTATGCCACAACCAACTCTCATCTGCTTGGATAATTAGACATGTTTGGCCTTCCACTTCACATAGATTATAGAGATTACTATTAATCCTTATCCCTTGAGAAATTGTTTTACCATTCAATCTTATCTTGCAACCTTCAAAATAAAATATAACTTTGTACCCATTATCACACATCTGGCTGACACTAAGAAGATTATGTTTTAGACCTTCCACATAGAGCACATATTTAGTTTTGTTCTTCCCCTATATGCTTAGAATTCCTTTACCATGAATCTTAACAACAATATTATCACCTAGGCTTACTAAGACTCCTTTTCTCATTTCAAGTTTAATGAATGTATTTTTATCTCTAGTCATGTGCTTGGAGCAACCACTATAAATTATCCATAGATCTTGTTCCTTTGCATGCAATCTTGTTTGAGCAATCATAAACTGAGAAAAATTCTACTTTTTCTCCTTTCATACCTTCTTAGGTTTATTTTCAACCTTTTCTTCCTTTTTTCTCAAGGACCTCAGTTTTCTTTTCATCTTTGGGAGGTTTTTTTTCCTCTTCTCAGAATGAGCATTCAATCTTACAAATTTTTCTCTTCAATTTCTAGCTATATGAATGAAAGTATTGCAATTGAAACAAAGTACATTCATATCAGCTTAAAGAGCAAATGGATTTTTGCTTATGAAATTTGTATTTCTCCTTGGAGTGACTCTACACTCTCTATCCCTATGACCAAAATTATTACAAGTCTAACAATACCCATTAAATATGATGAGTACCTAGTCATGGTGTTTCCTTCGATTGGATGTGGATATCTTCTTTGTTGAGGTCTCCTTGGATAGTGTAATCTTATGAAACCATCACTGTCTGTTCTCTTACTATTATGTTTCTTCTTTTACTGATTAGGAATCCACTAGTTAACTTTCTTGTCATCAAATGATTCCTTCTCTTTCACATATTTCTCAACTGTAGTTAACTTCTTTTCATCTTCAGAGGCTTCTCCTTTGTCATATTTTTCAGCATTGGGGACTAATTTTTCTTCTGCTCTAAATCTTTTATCGAGCTTTGTAGAAGCATGAATAAATGAAAATTTTCCTTTTTCAAGTACCACACATGATTTCTCTTTATTAGCTAGATTTTGGGCACTTAGCAGTTCATCTAGAATATTAGTACCACCTTTTAACTTTAGACCTTTATTGATATGCTCATTAGATTTCTCCAACTCTTTTCTTAAGGCATCTATTTCTACCTCAAGTTTCGAGCATCTATCCATCTCTGATTACAATTTAGATTTCATAACGTCTTCAACTCTTTTGAGTTCTTCTACATGAGCTTTTAGACCAATTATCACCTTATTAGATTCCTCAAGTTCTTGAGTTACTCTGTCAGTCTCCTTTTGAGAATTCTTTTTCAGTTTCTTGTTTTCCTTCTTAAGATCATCATATTTATCTCTTAAATCATCAAGGTCTTTAAGAGAATTGATTAATTCTCCTTTAAGATCAACAACTACCTCCTCTTCTTCTTCAAGTGAATCTTCAATTTGTGCATCTTCCTGATCCTTAGATTCTTTAGCCATAAATAGAAAATCTCTTCTATCTTCTCTCATTACAAGAGCATGATCTTGATCCTCTTCTAAATTGTCACTAGCATCAAATGCTTCACTTTCTTCGTTGATGTACATACTCAAGTTTTCTTCTTTCCAAAATTCTTCTTTTTAGGGTAAAACTCTTTCTTCTTTCTACTATCCCCTTCTTGTTTAAAGTTATTCACTTTATCATATGGAAATTTAGAAGTAAAATGACCTATTCTTCCACAATTAAAACACTTGAGAGGGAGCTTGCCTTTATACTTACTGAATCCTCTCCTTAATATTCTTACGAATTTTGGTTCTTCCTCTTTAGTTTCTTCATAATCAGATGCAATGAAAACAAATTTTTCTTTCTTATTAGCTTCATCTTTTTCTTTCTTGACAATCTTAAATGCAACTTCTCTCCTAGATGATACAACACTTGGAATTATCATCTCATATGCAATAATTATTCCATGCACCTCATCAAGAGTAAGTTTATCAATTTCTCTTCCTTCTTTGATAGCAAAAATCTTCGCATCATATTTAGTTGTCATAGACCTAAAAACTTTCAGCACAACATCTTCTTCTTTCAGATCTACGCCATATCCCTTAATATCATGCATGTTGGTATGTGGTGACTGATCGTGCTATACATTTTCATATCGTCACCAGAAAAAGGAAAAATTAATGAAAAAGGAAAAAAAAAAGACTTTGTAGAACCCTAATCTAAAAGCTTCTAAGCTTGTTAAAAATGGGTTTGGATGGGGGTTACAGTATGATGAAAAAAATGATTATTCGCAAGATTGTAATAGGTTTTTACACTGAATAATAAAATCATTGGATGGCTACAGTTTGGTGGATGTAGCTCAGATTGGGTGAACCATGTTAAATTCTCTGTGTTATAATTTATTCTCTGTGTGTTTTAGTTTATCTGTTTATTACTTAAATCTGCATTTAATTGTTAGATATCTTCCTTTCTAACCTTAACAAGTGGTATTAGAGTGGGTTGTGTTTCAATCATCATCTGGAGGAAGGTCTCACGGTTGAGTGTGAGTAATGGCAGACGAGGGTAAGAAGGTTGAGATTTTAATGGACAGAACAATTAGTTATGGAAGATGCAGATGGAGGACTACCTCTATCAGAAGGATTTATGGTGGCCATTGGAAGGAAAAACCAAGAAACCCGTAGCAATGTTTGATGAGGACTAGGAGATTTTGGATAGAAAGGCTCTTGGCAGTATTCGTTTATGCCTGGCACAATCAGTGGCATTCAATATTACAACAAAGACAACTCAAGAGTTGATGGAAACCATG
>VDFB02178483.1:0-14450 GCA_007258455.2 Sequoia sempervirens
AATTCAAATTTGTGCAATAAATTTTGAGAGGGGGACATGAAAAATGAGAAGTTAATACAATGTTGGAGGGGACAAGTCAACTTGTCATCATTTTCAAACTTGAGGGAATATTCTATTTTTTATGCAAAGTTGAAAGAAAATAAGGGTTTTAATAAATCAATAAATTGATTTATTTGTGCAAGTGGAGATATCTAGTGGATTTGATGTGTGATTAGGTTAGGCTAATTAGATTTAGATTAGCCTAATGATGTTTAGGATGAGTTTGAATTTTAAACTTAAAATATTTGATTTATTTAAATAAAAAAAAGGATGGAATATGTATTTGGATTTAACTAAATGAATCTTTGATTTATTTGATTAAAAGGTTGATGATAAAGTTTATTTAATTTTAAATGAACAACCTTAGGAATGAACTTAATGAGTTTAATTTACCAAATGAATGGACTAAGGTGAACTTGATTAATTTAATAAGTGGATGAATATGAAACCTGGTTTACTTGATGAATGGACCTATTTGAATGCATAATGCTAATTTTGCATGTCTACAATCAAGTATTGCCAATTTTTTCAAAGGTGTTAAGGGAAAAAGTGGGTGAAGGTTTGACTATTTTGACAAGGCCTCGTATCAGGAAAAGAAACATGTTGTATAAGATGTCAAATCTAGTTTCGATCATGCAACTACCTATATAAGGAAAATGATGAAGTGTGATAGTGACAAGGTCTAGTTTCATGGACACATCTTGTATAAGACCATTGGTTTTGATCAATTTGACTAGTTTGATTGATTTCACAAATGACCGATTTGACTTGGAGACTTGTTCGCTTGTTTGTCTTGTTAATTCAAGATTTTTTTGTTGGAAGTATAGATGATGATCTCAATCTGAGTGGAAAGTGTTCGATTTATTTTGACTGACCCAACAAACCCTAAAAGACTAACCTAGGGGCCTCAGAGGCACATCGACAGATGGCCTTGCCTACGTATCAATGCACAAAGACCTCGTAGTTTGACATGACCCTTGACTTTGTTTCGACAACAAAGCATCGAATCATGATTTTATTTTACAACACCTAAAGACTGACCTAATGCCTCAAGAGCACATAAAAAAATGGCCTTGCCTATATCTAGTCATAGAGGCAATGTATTTCGATAATGACAATGATTGACATGACTGACTTTGACTCTATTTCTAGGATTTTTTGAAAGTTATCTAGATGTTTTTTGGTTTTTGACATGTTTTGATTTGTTTGTTTTTTGGACCTTTTTTAGGACATTTTATGATTTTTATGGATTTTTTTTAGGATAGTGACTTCCAATGATGAGTGTAGAATCTAGTGTAGGTCAAGGATATTGCCCCAGTTGGGTATAAGATAAACCAATAAGGATGGGGTGGGAGAGGGTTCATCATGAACGGGTGATGCGGGAGAAAGATGCAAGATGTCAACCATTTGGAAGTCATGATAAAAATGACAAGGCTTGATAATGGATGTTAAATGGGAGATGATGGAAAGTAAGGGCTTTAGTATGAATCGAGGTGGAAGACCAAATAGAGTGATGGTAGATGATGAAGAAAATAATTACTACTCATTGCACCTATTGATAGGTTTTCACCATGGTACTTATCCAGGGCACCTGTTTACCAAGTTTTCATCGTTGGACGAAATTTCTCTTTATTTATTTTTTGTGTTGTCACCAAGATGCCTCGTTGCTAGGTTTTCATCAGGGTCACAATTTTTTCAGGACTTTTCCTCATTTTTTTGTATTTTTTCAAGACTTTTTCTCTAGCTCTTTGAAGCTAGATATATAATTGATAAATTCTAGATCCATAGAATGCCTTGTGATGCCCTGATCCTATGTGGATGACCATGCTGGATGAAAGGACCCGATTAGGATGAGAAGTACGAGTGGAAAATATGAAGGAAAATAGATGTGGAAGATGAAAGAGGCTATGGTAGGATCCCTAATGTGCACACTACGTGGGCCATAAGGCTCCAGTCGAAAAAGACCTTGGGTGACCAACGAGCTAGAGTACATGAAGGGGATGTCGTCAAAGATACATTAAAAGATATCAGCAATGGAGGGATATAATGGATATGTGAACATGGATGGATGAAATGGAGTGTATGGTATAAGTGAGAGTGACATGGATATAGAACTTGGATCAACAAGCCCTTTGTTGTAATTTTTTCCTTGATAGATGCCCCTAGTGATTTTTGATGGAGATGCATACTTGGAGATCAACTTTTGCTCATTTTTACTTTTGAATTTTATTTTTTATTTGTAAAGTAGCTTTTTATTTTGGCTAGGGGACTTGTCTTGATATATATATATATATATATATATATATATATATATTTTTTCCAATAGATTTTCATTTTTCCTAGAGGACTTGTCTTGAATTTCTTTTCTTTGCACTATATCTTTTGATTTTTCATCTCCTTTTAAAGATATCTCATCTATTGGAGCTTTTCCTTTATTATTTTCTTGAGCTATAAATTTTTTATCCATGTCTATGATGCGAGTGGACATTAGTGAGATGGGGGAAGTAGGTGAAGTGATAGGAATGCTTAGTGGATGAATGGAAGTGGTGATGCCCTCAATGGAATCTTTGTGACTATCCTTTTTAGTGCTGTTAACATCAAAGGAGGCTTGCACATCCTTAATGAATTGGTAAGATGAATTAGTAGAGGTGAAAATAGGAGATTCATATCCTAGCCCAAGGTAGGTGGGATGGAAGGATGATGATTGGATATCCTCAGCAGGGTCATGATCAAAGAGTGGGTTATCGTAGATGTCCTGGTCAAACAAGGGGTTATCATAGATACGAAAAGCCTAAGGGGAAGTAGATATGGAAAATGTTGATGTATCATCAAGGTCGCAAAAGGTTTCAATCCAAGCATGACCATATTTTTGCATTCCTTCTCCAGTTATCTTGACATCAACATTAGAATTTTGATCTTTTTCAACATTAGCATTGTCATTCACTGGTAAATTATCCATACGATATTCTTTACATCCCATGTCATGAATTTGTACCTTGAGGTTTGATGGCAGGGTAAACAGAGTGTATGACTTGGTCAATGAAGATGGATCAATGTAGCGAGATGATGAGGCCTCTTGGTTGACATGCACTTGGAATTGAGTAGTCCCTTTCAGATTGCTACAATATTGAAATGGGTTTGGATCACCTACAACTGTAATTTCAATGCCTTAATAAGGAAACTTAAAAAATTGATGATATGTGGATGGGACAAATTTTATAGCATGGATCCATGGTTGGCTGAGTAGGTTGTATGGTATTTTAAGATTTAGGACTTGGAATGTGGTATCTAGTACTACAGGTCCAACCTTGATAGGTAGTGTGATAACGCCTTTGGAAGAACATTCTTCATCATCATAGTCTTTGATGACAATGCTCTTAGATGTATCCACACACATTTCAGTTAGGCTCAATACCTTTATCAATTTTAAAGTGCAAATGTTCAATCTAGCTCCACCATCTACTAGGACTCATTTGACCTTGTTGTTGTTTATGAAGACCTCAAGGTGCAATGGGTCATTATAGTTTGACTTGGATGTAGAGTAATCTTTTTCAGAAAAGGAGACATGGTGAGATTCGGCCAAGTATCCAACCATGGCTTCAAATTGGTTGGAATTGAAGTCTGTAGGGACATAGGTTTCTTTCAGAGCCTTATCAAGGATAGCTTTGTGTTTAGGTGATATGTGCAAAAGCTCAAGGATGGAAATTTGTGTGGGTGTCTTTCCCAATTGGTCAACAAGATTGTATTGGGCTTTGGATTGTGGCTGCTTTGGAGGAGGACTAGATATGGTAACCTTAGCTTTGCGGGTAGTGATGGTGCATTCAGGTTGTTTCTTAATGGTGATTGTGTTAACATGATCATCAATAGCTCAGAGGTAGTTAATAATTATGTAGTCCAAAGAGGCATTGGTATAATTGGCATGGTTTTCTATCTTTTGACCCAAACTGGAGGCTTTTCCATGGTCTTGCAATGGATTCTTGAAAATCATATGGTCTTTACTAGAAGTTTTTTGTTGTCCCTCAACCTCTATGGTACCATTTTCAATTAGGTCTTGAATCATGTTCTTCAACTGATGGCATGATGAGGTCTTATGCCCTTTGATGTGGTGGTAATCACAAATGACATTTTCATCCCACCAAGAAGGTTTTGAAATTTCACAATGTATGGCCTGGGCTCGGAACTGTATGGACGCTTGATTGCAGGTAGCTCTTTAGGAAAATTTCCCCAATTGGTTCAGGTAGAGGAGTGTATTGTCTCTAAGTGGGTAATATTTCTTGGCTATTCTTGGCGTCCCATCCTTGATTGATTATTTTGTATTGTATTTTCCATTGGTGTGGGGATCTATGATGCATTGTTTTGTATCTGAGGTCCTCAGAGTGTCAGAGTGGGACCATTCCTATTGACCACCTTAGCATCGACAACACCATCTTTGGTCACATGTTTGTTTCTTGCCCAATATTTACCTTTGTCATTGGAGGAAGTTTGTTGTGTACTTTTACTGACATATGAAAGTTCACCTTGGGAAATTAATACTTTTTCTAATGTCATACCTTTTTCTACCAAGTCTAAAAATTTTGTACAATAATGTACTTGTAGTGGATGTTTTAATTTGGATATGAGATTCTCAAAAAACATGTCAACTTTCTTTTTTTAGGAATTTTAACAGGACATCGACTTGCCATGCTATGCCATCTTTGGAAAAATTTAATGAAAGTCTCACCCTCGTCTTGTGTCATGTGGCATAGGGTGGCTATTGTAATATCGTTCTCAATGTTATAGGCATAGTTTTCCATGAACTTGTTGGCTAAGTCCTCCCATGATTTTATAGATCCTTTCTAAAGGTAGTAATGCAAACCATTCAAGTGCGAGACTGACAAGACTTCTAGGAAATAGTCTCATCAAGTAAGTGTGTTCAAATGCCACATCTACACATGTTGTGGTAAATTCCCTTATGTGTTCATGTGGATTTGTCTTTTTGTTATATTAGTAAATTTAGGTATGATGTACCCATGAGGGAAAGGTGGCATGTAAATGCTAGGATCATATGGATATGGATGTAAGTCATGTGACATGTATGTTTTCTTGTTTGATTGTTACATTCCTTCCACTTGTTTTTGTAAAGCAACCACTTGAGAAGTTGAGGCATCTATTATGGGATTTTGGGTGACATTATGTTGAAGTTCCATGTTTGTATTATGTTGAGATGACATGTGGTGCATGTGGGGTGGATTTTGACCATGTCCATAGTTATGAACGTGTGATGTATATGTTGGAATGTGTGAAGTGGCCATGTTGTATTGTATTTTTCCAGGTGGATTTTGATGTCCAAAGGATGATCCATATGATATGTTGAAAGGATTTTATGTTTGTGTCATTTCTGATCCTTGTCCTTGTTGAGAATAGTTATGGCCATGTGAAATGTGAAATGTTTTGACTAGATGGAATGTTCATGTTTTTCCCTTGCAAGGTGTTGGTATTGACAAGAGGACCTTGTGACATGACATTTGTGTTTGATTGAGATCCTTGGATAAGAACCTTTCTTGGCTTAGGTTTACCAAGGATGTTAGATGTGGATGCCCCTATGACCTGAGACGATGACCCAAAGGAAGTAAATGTTGAGCCCAAGGGTTGTGTCGTCAATAATGGTTGTGATGTGGTTTGTGTCATAGATTATGTTGTTGGGATAGATGAGGTGTTGGTGGTTGTGGTATTTTGGCTTGTCACTTCAATAGGTATGGAAACTATAAGTTGTGGTGAATATTGTCCTTGGATTGTTCGTTTGTTGTCTTTTGGTGGTGTTGTAGTGCATAAGGTATCAACATCAAATCCTTGGGGTAATTTGACTCCATAAAATAGCTTAGCCAAGAATATTTGAGGGTCTAGCATGAAAATTTCATCCACTAGAGAGGCAAGTTTAGGGTTTTGAGCAGCAACCTTTACCTCTTCTATGTATACATTTCCATATTTATCCCTAATGAGGAATTGTTCAAAAAGGTTTGTTATCTTTGGTTGCTCATGAGATGAAGGTCCCAAATTTGTGTTGTCTTTTGTTCCAAAGGTATTGTCACAAGGATCATTAGATGTGTTTTCAAGAATTAAAGTTGTAGTGTAGTTGTAAATATCGTCATCATCATTAAAGAAATCCATGGATTTGTGCTTGTTTTGTAATCTAGTTTCAACCATAAAAAGATATGCTCAAAATGGGGAATGAAAATGATATGAGATTAAGACTATGTTTTTAGTATTTTTGGGATAAGATATGCCTAAATGAGGGTAATGAAAATGTCACTATAATCTAAAGTATGACCAAGCCTAAAATGGGAATGATGCTAATGAAAAGCGTTATGAAAAATATGATATACAGTTGAGATGACTATAGTATGAACTATGCACCTTTGTTGTGAAACTTAAGGAAGGAGTTATTAGCCAACCTAAGATAGTCTAATGTTTCCAAATGAGATTATCAATGAGCTCAAGGAGAGTGGATGGCAAGTGACAAGTTTGACAAGTGAGCCTTAAACTAGACTGATGAGTTTAAAGGTTACACCAAAATGACAAGGACTGATGTGGAAAATGATACTTGGGCAATGATAACTTTTTTTGTAGAAAGGGGCCTATGACAAGATATGGTAAGTTTCCCTATTCCAGAGTTTTCAAAAAGGTGTATGCAACCTAAGATTTGTTTAAGTGATGCAAGTAAGATAAATGAATATGATGGAATGATGGGAAATGAAGTGAGAAAATATTTGGTTTAAACAACTTGTTTGGAAAATGTTGGCTTAGTGTGTGTCAAAGTTGAAATTTTATCAGATTTTGGTGTGATATTTGATTTGTTTTGATAATGTTTTGAATACACATGCAAGACACCATAGAAAAAAAGGTTTTTGAGTTTGTTTTTGATCATGAATGTTGTTTGATTTTAGCAATACAAGCACAAATCCTGAGGTTGGAAAGGAGAATATTTGTCGGATCCCACTTGGATTACTCCAATTGCGCTTACTCTTAGCAAATGACTTAGAAGCTTGGCCACATTGGCTCCCCTCCACAACACTCACTTCTTCAGGTCAACCAAGCTTCGAGTTCTCATGAATCTCCCATGAAAAAAATCTTCATCTCTACTAAGAGCCGCAAGAATGTGGGACAACATGAGAGGTGGTCCCTCCTGTACCGACAAATAGAAGGTTTTTGGCTTCTAAGAAAAGAGGTGTCTAGTAAGGGAATCCGTGAATAGAGAGCCCATCTATAATAGCCCGAGTACTGGGAGGCCCATTCCCACTCTCATCACTAGCAAGTCTCGGCAGACAGACCGAGGGTCTTGCAGCTTGTCTTCAAACGACACTAGCCACTCCTTGGGGTACAACTTCTATTCTCCCTCCTTTGATATAGCCTACCAGAAAATGTGCTCAAGGTCAAACCCCGAGGTGATGAAATCCCCAGGGAAGCCTCTCCTAAAAAAAGAGAGGCCAATGTGTATTTCCCGTCACCTAGGATCGCACAAGTGTGCAAGGGGATTGGATACGTACACACTAGATCGAGTAACACAGAATGTGCAAGTGCACCAAACACGACAGACATGGTTCTTTTTAAGCACCAATTGAAATGTTTTCTAAGCTATGCAGACAATCAGTTTCAAAATCAATTCTTCGATGAATGTCTTGCATCAAAATCTCATTAGTAATTTCATGCCTCCTTTCTTTGACAAGTGTATGTTTTGATTTCAAGTTTCTATCAAATGAACCTGCAAGAAAGTAAATTAAATTAGCCTCGAATCAACAATTGAACTATGAAGAAAAAGGACATTAATCTAAATTTAAATTGGAAACTTTAATCTAAAGTTAGAAATTATTCTAAATTTAAAGTTAATCTAAATTAAAAATATTAATCTAAAAAAACTAATCTAAAATTAGAAATTAATCTAAAATTAGAAATTAATCTAAAATCTAAAATTAAAAATTAATCTAAAATTAGAATTAATCTAAAATTAAAAACTAATTTAAATTAAAAGTTAATCTAAATTTAAAAAGTTCTAATCTAGATCAATCTAAATTAATTAAAACTAATCTAAATTATACATTAATTAAAAACTAATCTAATTTAAAAGTTAGCTTAAGTTAAAAACTTATCTAAATGGAAAATTAATCTAAATAAAAGCTAATCTAAAAGCTAATTTAAAATTAACCTAAAATTAGAAATTAATTTAAAAGTTAAACTAAAATTAGAAGTTAATCTAAAATTTAAAACTAAAATCTAAACTATAATTAAATCTAAATTTAATTCCAAACTGAATTAGTCTAATCTAATTTAATTGAAATTACAATTAACCTAATCTGATTTAATTGAAAATAAAGTTTATCTAATCTAATCTTAGAAACTAAAGAAGAATCAATCAGCAGGACAACCGTGAGTTCAAAGCAAACGCCATGATTGTAGAAGAAATTGATTTGACTACAATGTATGCTAAAAAATGGAATGTTTGCAGGATGGCGTGATTATAGGATATGATTGCAGGATTCATTTAGGACTATGTGACTACAAAAATAAATTTGGAATGGAATGCGTGATTGCAGAGACATTTAGAATGGGTGGTTTGCAGGAGAGATTGATGTGACTCCAAGGTATACTCAAAATGAAATGACTGCAGAATGAAATGATGCCATCACCGGATATGCTCAAAATGGAATGTTTGCAGAATATGCTCTTCAAGAAAACGGTGTCATCATTGATTGGCACGTGTAATGCTAATTCCACGACCTCTGCAAGTATTCTTTCAATTTATATTGAAATGAGAGCTCTGGAACGCATCAAAGAAGATATTATGAATATAAAATAAGACAGAAAAAGGCCGATATCAAACTGTGAATCAAATTAGACATGCTAAAAAGGAAACCCGGGAAAGGTGGGTGTTTTAAGGGACAATACGGGGCTTTTATTGCGGCTTTTGTTGTGGACACGACACCCAAACTAATCATGTTGCAGAAGCTGTTGGGGCTTATCACACGGTTAACTTGGCTTTTAAGATGAATGTGAAATGTCTTTGGTTGGAGGGTGATTCTAAGAATATAATAAATTGCATTCTTGGGCTTACCCCTCCTTCGTGGACCATCAAAAAGTGGATCGAAGATACAATTGCCTTATTAAGTAAATTTGACAAAGTGAAAGTGTCCCACGCCTACAGAGAAGCCAATAAGGTGGCTGATTACTTTGCCAATGAAGGGGTTAAGAAGGGCGGGGAAAACACGTGGAGGAAGAATGATTACCTCCATTCTGAGGTGAAAGCGCTAATTTATTATGATTCAATGCATGGAAGAGAAGTTTGTTCTTCGCCATGATGAAGCGGATAAAGTTTAGGTACGTCGATTTCATTAGATTTGATGGGACCGACATCATTTTCTTTTTCAAGAAGAGTTTCTGGCACGCTTTCTAGGTGTTGATAAAATATGCTTAAACGGGACCCAGAGCAACTGTAGGGTGTGGTATAACAGAGCTTTGAAGATGGGGGGAGAGAGAAAACGTGTTGAGCCGAGCAGCTTTCAAGAGCACAGAAAGAATGCTAAAGCCTGGGAAAAAATTGAAAAGGGAGGTTTAGTCCCATTTTTGGAAAAGCTCCATGGTACTGACGAGATGGTGCTGGACTATTTCGCCAAAAACTGGAAAAATGGTGAGATTGTGTTGTTTGGCAGGAGTGTTAAGCTGAATGAGCAAATCATCGGTGAGATTACTGGTCTTTCGACTGAGGGTGTGAAATTTTACAGGGACCGTTGGTTCTCTGATGAAGCAGTCATTAGATTTCCTAAAAAAGATAAGGAGAAGGCTAAGCTGGTTAAGGTAGCCAATAGCTACTTTGATGTGGAGTCCATTAAATCTATCTGGAGGAAAGTTTTAAGAGTCATTATGGAGTACATCACGATTGATGGGCGCTTCACCAGGGCGTATGGTTATCACTTTTCCATTTTGAACCACTTTCGTCACAAGGTTCGTATCTCTTTGCCTTTTTATTTATTCTCTTCTCTGAAGAATTTCCTTGATGATGTTGAAAGAAACCCTAGGCGGAATTCTATTATTCACCCTGGTCTTGTCAGGCTCATCTATGAGCATTATCAAAATTTACCTGCTTTGCCTAAAACTGTTGTTGTTGGGGATTTGGATGATGAGGATACAAAGAGTAGCAGGGAGAACGATCCCCTGGCCCCTCTAGCTTTTGACCCTGTTGGGTCTAAAACCACTGTTTCCCAGTCCCTTTCTTGTCAGAATTTCCTTTTGGGTTATGCTCTGCCTTCTTGTCCTAATCTGCAACCCTCGCCTGATTTCCCTATCCTGGGTTTTGCTTCACCGTGTTGTCTTAATCCTCAGCTGTCTCCTGGTTGCCCTACCCCGGGTTTGGTTTCTGGTTTTAAAGGTACCTCGGTTACAAAATTGGTCTCGTACTCTAGGAATTCTATGGAAATTCATTCTGATAAACCTATGGTCAGTAAAGATTCAGCCCCTAGTGCCCCTGCATCTGGAAGATTTGTGAATGCCCCTAAAAACTCCCATAATCAGGGCGAAATTAATTCTGCCCTGAATAACCTCAGGCCTGAGGACATTATGAGGGTGGTGAAAAAAAGTACAGATGGCCTTTTCACTATTCTTAAGTGGACCCAGAAGGATGTTTGTGATTTGATTGGTCGTAACAGAGATCTTAGCAACAGAGTCATGGAATTGGAGTAAAAGATAAGCTGGAGTTGTAATGAGAATGAGGGACAGGATACCCCTGTACTGGAGAAAAGACAACAGGTGCAGGAGGAAATATTGACTAGGTTGGAGTGCAATATGTCCAAGATTGGCCAAAAGATTAGGGCCACTTTGGAGAATAATCATAAAATTGCCAGGCACAACGCTATTATCATCAATGCTATGGTGGAAAAGTTAGAAAAAAAAAGAAATAAAAGGTGTCTTTGGTTGTGGGCTTGGATCTGCGAGCGAGAGGTTGTACTTGATTACCACATTTGTTGAAGGGATTTCGAACGGGGCTATCTGAAGAAGGCCCACAGCTTCTCCCACATGGTTCCAAATCCTCAGCGGGGGATTCACAGAGGATATAGTGAAGAGAGCTGAAAAGAGGCGAGAGTTGATGAACACCTTGGAAGTAGTCTTCTTGTGGTCGTTTCGGCTTTTGGCAGTCCTTTTTGGACCTGTTGTCTCTTTTGCTATCTTTTTCCTTTTGACAATTTAATGCGTTTGTTCGAACTTTTAATGCTCTATCTTTGTATGTTTTGCAACTTTTGTGGTTTTGAGGTCCTGTAAAACCTATTTTTCCTTTTCAAAAACAAAAGATTAAACCATTACAGCAGATTGCAACATCTCTCTGGATCATTAAATTATAACATGAGCCATTAACAGAAATTGCAATGAAAAAGTATATATCCTTCACGTCGGGGGTTCACCATAATGTAATGCTGAAAAACTGAAAGAGCTAAATGATTAAATCTGAAAACCTAAATCAACCTTTCAACATGACATTAATGAAGTTTCTCTAAAATGAAAACATATGCAATAACAAAAACTAAACTATGAAAACCCATATGCATTCACAAGAAATTCACTCCGTTTTGCTCTCAGATTTTACAAGCAAAAGCACAAGAAGCTCTGTGGAATTGGATGTGATCATAATAAGATTGCAATTCGTGTCAAGATGTGTGAAGGAAGCCTGATTTTATAGTTGAATTCATGGGATGAGTCCACATTTTGGGAAGAATGTGGGATAAACGATTAGGTGAGATTTTTATGACTTTTATAAATGCATAGAAAATATGAAATTTTTAATGATTATGTGAATAAAATTAGTGAAAATGACTATGCAAATGGTGCTTATAAATGATTATTTAAATATTTTAGTAAATGCCTATGAAATGGTTGAATGCTTATGTGAATGTGTTTATGAAAGGAATATTTAATGACTATTTAAATATATTTAAATGAAATGGATTGATGAGATATGCAAATGGTTTTATGAGTATGGCGATATGCAAATGATCACATGAAGCTTGCAATGAGAGATATGATTATGCAGTTAATGGAATAAGTCATGCAATAAAAAAAAATGATTATGAAGGCATTTTTATGCATCTACAACTATATAATTTGACATAAAATTTCCTTAAGTAACCTAAAAGGAAATTTCCCGATATTGTCATGGGCTTGGATGCTCTACCCAACTCTCCCAAGCTGGCTAGGCCAAGAAGGTCAACTAATGTTGGGACCAGTTCTAAGGTCAAGAGGAATTCAACTAAACCACTAGACAACAGAATATAGTGAGAGATATTGCGAATGAAAATTAGGAAACCTTGGAGCAGATTGGCTCCAGAAATAATAAGAAATGCTGACCCTCTCATGGAATATTTGAGGGCTTAATAGCCTTCATAAGAAGCATATTGACACAAAATCTATTAAAGAGTTTAGGCTTGACATTCTCCTTTTGCAAGAAACTAAGATGACTACTACTAAGTTTGACAAATCTAGCAATTTTATTTGGCTCGATACACTCCATTTGGTAGTTGATGTAGTTGGGGCATTTGGAGGGATAGTTATGATGTGGAAACATTTTATCAAGGGCTCCTTGATTTTTAAGGAAAAAAATCTTCTCAATGTTACATTTCTCTAAATGTTTCAGTCTTCAAGAATGTGTTTTTTCCAATGTCTATGTGCCTAATAATGTGGTTGTAAGGAGGAATACTTGGCTTGACTTGCTGGGTTGTAGGAGCACCCTTCTACATAGTAACTACATGGTGATGGTAAACTTCAATATCCCCCTTTTTCCCTTTGAGAAGTTAGGTGGTATTATGGATCTTTCAGACAATATGTTGGACCTTAATACCTTCCTGTATGATGGTATTCTATGTGACCTAGACCTTGAGGGAGGTTCTTTCACTTGGTCAAATAAATGGGTTGGAGATAATATTATTCAGGTAAGGCTTGACAAATGTCAAGTGTCCTCCAACTAGGATATGTCCTCCCTCTCTTTTTCTTCTCTTGTAAGAATTGGCTCTGATCATACCTCATTGCTTCTTCAATGGAATACCCCTCCTAAGGGTAAGCACCCCTTCCAATTTGAGCTAATGTGGTCATATCATCCACAGTTCAAAGACCTTTCTAAGTGGTGGAATATTAGAGATTATGGTTCTACTATGTTTAATCTAGCTTTCAAACTTAAAGCCCTCAAAGTCAATCTGAAAGAATGAAGTAGGAGTTTCTTTGGTAATATTTTTGACCAAAAAAAATATCTTAAAGATTAACTTAGATAGGTCCAAATGGATATGAAAGTGGGTGCCCAGACGGATTTGGTTAATAAGGAAAATACTTTGTTAAGTGATCTTCATAACATTATTGAGAAGAAAGAGGTTTATTGGAATCAATGGCTTTGTGAGGGGGATTAAAAAACTAGGTTCTTTCATATGATGGATTCTAGGCATAGGAAGAGGAATACCATTTCTGAGTTGGTTTTTGATGATGGTTCTTTTCTATTTTTTGAGGAAGATTTGGATCATGTTGGTGTTTCTTACTTTCATAACCTCCTCAATCCGCCCAAGACTAGTTCTCTGGAGGATGACTTCCTTGAAATTATCCCTCTTTCTTTATCCCCACAAGATGTTTGGTTTATGGAAAGGTGTTCTTCAATTGATGAGAGTCAGAATGTTGTTTTCTCCCTTATCCATTTTAAGGCCCCTGGTCCTGATGGTTTCCCAAATTTCTTCTTCTAGAAGTTCTATGATATCATTGGGAAGGATGTCACCTTTGTTGTTACAAAATTCCTCTCTTCTAGTAATATCCTCAAGGAATTCAATAATACCTTCATTTTTCTCATTCCCAAGCATTCTGGGGCCAATAGATTATCTAATTTCTACCTCATCAGTCTTTGCAATACATTATATAAAATAACCTCTAAGCTGTTAGTCAATCACATTAAACCCTCTTTGGACAAATTGATCCATCTTGCTCAAAAAGGTTTTGTTTTGAGGTGGAAAATTATGGATGCTATTATGCTGGTCCATGAAATCCCCCACTCTATGGGAAAAAGAAAAAAATAAAGTATGGATTTTAAGCTTGATATATCTAAATCCTATGATAAAGTATCCTAGATTTTTTTTTTGAAGTTTTACAAAGATTCGGGTTCTCTCGTAAAATATTGAAACTCATTCAAGGGTGTGTTACCTCTTCCAAGTTTTCTTTGATTATCAATGATACTTAGTAGTGGTTTTTCTCAGTCTCTAGAGGTATCTATCAAGGGAATCCCTTGTCCCCCTGCCTCTTCATTATGAGGGATAAAGTTCTAGGTTGCAACTTTGAACATAAAGTTTTGAATAGTATCTTGGATTGCTTTGCCCCCTTTGTTTCTCAACTGATTTCTCATCAACAATTTTTTGATGATATAATCC
>VDFB02178484.1:0-10007 GCA_007258455.2 Sequoia sempervirens
CGGGACAAGTCCCGGGAGATGAAAATGGCGATTCCGACGGGGCCGCGTAAAATCTAAGGATATGGGTTTGGGGCGCAACGTAGGGAGTGTTCATTTTATGCAATTTAATTTGGTTGCTCAATTCATTTAAATCCTCAAAATGATCAAAAATAATGGGAGAGCGAATGAGGATGGCCTACCTCCAACTCACTAAGCGGGACGATGATGGGATGCACCGGCAGAGTTGACGGAACGATGCTGGGGTCGATGATCGCGATGGTGCAGTTTGTAGTGGGCTCCAATTCGGTCGCTGCTCCAATCCGCTAAAATTTGCAAGTTAAAATGACAGTGGCGGGCCTTGGTTTATATACCCCATCGGTCATTAATGGTCGCAATTAATGCTCGTACGATCGCGCCAGAAGTTGGTAAGATTCAAATTCGAGTCGGCGGCGGTGACGAGGGAACCGAAGCCCGGAGGGCGGGGGGCTGGGCAACAACGGCCGCCGCTAATACTTTAGGTGACCACGGACTATGGCGGCGATGGAACGGTCGGGCCCCAGATAGCGGAGTGCAGTGAAGAGTTCGCCGCCTTTAGATTTTGCACTTTGTTTGAACGACGGCGGCAAAAGGGACCACAGGGCCCGGAGGGCGGGCGGCTGACGGGTGATGGCCGTCGCGGACGGTAATCATGGGACGGAAGTTCGGGCGCGGAATTCTGGCTCCCGAGTCCCGAAGGAGCAGGGGCCGGCCGGGAAACCCGCAAGGACAACGAATGACAAACGGCTGGGCAGGTTCCGGAAGGTGGAAAGATGCCTCAGAAACGCCACCGGGGCAGCAAATGCAGGAGGGAAACCCGAAAGGGGAACCCCGGAGGCCCGGGCCCGAAGGGGTCCAGGGCTGCCCCAGAGCCCGAAAGGCCCAAGGAACGCACAAGGCCTCGGAGGGCGCCAAAATTTAAAAGGGGAGCCACGGTCGATCTTAGGATGAAACTTTAGGGTAATATCGACCATGCGAAATGTCAAAAAAGAGGGGCACGCAAAACGAGGCGGCCCCGACAGACCTGACAAGGCAAAAAGAAAAGAGGGTCCCCGTTCCCAACAGGGCGTGTGTGCTGAGGGCACAACAAATGGGGACTCCGCTGGAGAACGCTCTGGAGCGTTCTAGGGATAAATATTCATTCAGGACCTAGAATCTCTGGTTTCGCAGACCAGAAACGGCTTCCAAGGATGAATCCGGGAGAGCGAGATCCTTAATTGGGTCAGCTTACATGACATCTCGAAAGTGTGTGTGGAGTGAGTTTATTCCTTTCCTAGGGATAGTAACAAAGGTTATTACTTGAACCAAGTGAGCTACATAAGTTGCCTAACACCAAAAGTAACCTGGACATTGCCATGCTGCCAGTCAGGCGTCCATAGCCCCGGCGGAGTTGTCGCTACAATCTCATGGATATTGCTCTACTGCCGGTCGGGCGTCCATAGCCCCGGTAGAGTTATCCAAACACCCATACGGTCGTTTATTTTCTTTTTTTAGAGTTTTTTTTCTCTTCCTTTTACTTTGATATTTCATTTCTCTTTTACCATTTAGCTTGACCGGGTAAGCATTGAAGCCTACAATGGGTTTGAGACTGTAGTGGTCACTGGAGTAGACTTAGGATTTTTCACTCACTTGGCTGTCGTGACAACCACAGCACGGTCCTTCAGAATTTATTATTATGTAATTCGTGCAAGATTCGAGATGTGGGTAAGAAGATCCGGCAAAGGGTCAAGTTCTGAGCAGAATTCAGACAGGGAAATCATTCACGGACAGCGCTGCAAAGACCGATAGTCTAGAGTGAATGTTTAGCTAGAGAACATGAAGAACGGACAGCAGAGTGAACCGCTTGTTAGGCAAGCACGACCACCACAAAGGAGCGGGAAACCTCTCTCCAAACAAAACTGCCGGGAGGGAGAAAGCAAACAACGACGCGAGCAAAACGCAACAAGCAAGAAAGCAACTATTCTAACCTATGCACAGGTATTTACAGCGAAGAGCTCAAAGGAGCTCAAGCTTAGAAGTAATGCTTAAGGTGCTGCCCATTGACTGGCAACGGGATGTTTTCACCGGTTAAGTTTTTCAAGCGGAAGGCATTATCTCCCAAAATCTCAGCTATCTGAAAGGGGCCAAGCCAGAGCTTGTCGAATTTATTGTGTCCCCCTTTCTTTTCGTGGGCCTTGTCCCAATATAGGACCAAATCTGCAATCCTAAAGGCCTTGATTTTGGCTCGGCGGTCGAACCATCTCTTCACTACGCCCTGATGCTTGGCAAAATTTTCTATTGCGCGGTCTCGGACTTCCTCTAAATGTAAAAGTTCAGCTAAACGAGCCTCCCTACGATCTCCTCCTTCATAAAAGTCGTTGATGAATTGAAGAGTCAGAATTTTCAGGTGGATGGGGAATATTGGCTCAAGACCATAGACAAGGTGGAACGGGGAATCACCAAGGGCAGCTTTATGGCGGGTGCGATCAGCCCAAAGGGCGAAACGGAGCTGGGTATGCCAGTCCTTGGGATTCCTATCTAGCAGCCTTTTGATCATGGTAATCAAATTCTTGTTTGTGGACTCGGCAAGGCCATTGCCCTGAGGGTAGTAATTGGATGAAAATTTGAGGGCAATCCCATAGTCAAATGCCCAGCTAGCAAATTTTAAAGAAGCGAAGGCAGGTCCATTGTCACATACTAGAGCATACGGACAACCAAAGCGATTTAGAATGAAACTTTCTAAGAAATCAGTAACTACTTTAGTTGTACAATGCTTACAAACTATTGCTTCTGTCCATCTAGTACAATAATCAGTAGCGGTTAGAATGTACCTGTGTCCCGCAGATGATGGAGGGCTTACCGGACAGATGAAGTCGAGACCCCACTGTGCAAAAGGCCTTACCTCCAACACAGGCTGTAGTGGGACAGGAGCATTCCTCTCCCTGGTGGCAGCGGTCTGGCACGTATGGCATGAACGGACATGGCCATGGGCATCTTTGAAGACAGTTGGCCAGTAGTACCCTGCCCTTAATATCTGATGGGCCGTAGAAGAACCCGAGCCATGGCCTGTACCAAACTTATCGTGAAACTCCCTTAGAACACGTTCTGCTTCCTCCTTGCCGAGGCATCTTAGATAAACGCCCTCATGATTCTTCTTATAGAGAATGGACCCTTGTAACATATAACCGTTGCTTTTCAATCTGAGGGCCCTCTTCTGAACTCCTTGCAAATGCGACGGACACTTATGATTAAGCAGAAAATAAACAATGTCTTGATACCACTCTCCCGGGGAGACATCTTCAAGCTGATATTGCTGCACCGTGAGTTCAGGTCCGGCCTCTGTTGCTGTTTCGGCCATTGTGCGGGTGAGTGCCTGCCCTCTTACCAATTTCATTGGTTGGATCTCCATATCATATTCTTGGAGCAGGGTGACCCACTTGGCCCTCCATTCGCCCAACTCGTTTTGCATGAGAAGCGTTTTGACTGCTGGGTCAGGGACGATTGCAAACACCTTGTTGCAGAGAATGTAGTGTCTAAATTTCTTTACTCCCCTAACGAGAGCGTACGCCTGCTTTTCTATGTTGTGGTAACGCAATTCAGCATCTTGACAAAAGGCCATGAAGGTGATTTGATGCTCATTTCTTCGCCATCCTTTGGGTCAACATAATCGGTACGTAAGAATGTCTCAAGCAAATGAATAAATGTAGAATGGCTTCAATAATCTTGGAATCGACTCAACACAGTACCTCAAAGAATGGCTCTTTTGATCTCCTCAAAGGATTGTTTAGCCTCTGGCGTCCATTCAACTTTAGCATCCTGCTTGAGCATGGCATTGAGAGGTTTGACTATTTCCGCGAAGCCGGTAATGAATTTTTGGACGAAATTAATCTTTTCGAAGAAAGAATTTAATTCCTTCTTGCTGCCCGGGGGCTGATTCTTGAGTAGTGACTCGATGCACTCAGGATCAATGGAGATTCCCTACTCTGAGATGATGTGCCCGAGTAGTCTGCCTTCGGTCACTCCAAAATGCACTTCTCGCCGAGAGAAACCCTAATCGGCATCTCTAAAATACTTTGCATAGGTCAGAGATGTGATCACCTCGCTTCTTGGAGATTACGATCAGATCATCCATATAGATGATTATACATTTGCGGATCAAGTCCTTGAAAGCGATATCCATGGCGCGTTGGAAAGTGGCACCGGCGTTGATGAGCCCAAACGACATTCTCCTGTACGCGAATGTCCCCCACTTAGTGGTGAACACAGTCTTGTGGCGATCCTCGTATTGTACCATTACTTGATTATACCTGGAGTATCCGTCGAGGAACGACACCATCTGGGAGCCGTTGACGATTTGTAGCACTCTTCATCTAGCCGGAAGGTATCGATAGTTGTCCTTTTCCTCGAGGCGCTGCTGAGATTGCGAAATCCACGCACAATCTGATCTCCCCATTCTTTTTCCTGACCGGGACCAAGTTAGCTACCCACGTGGAATGCCTAACGGGAAAGATGATCCTTGCTGAAAGTAATTTCTGCACCTCCTTGTAAACAATAGGTTCTAGCAGGGCATTGATAGGGCGCTGCCGCTGATGGAATGGCCTCACCTCAGTCTTTAGAGGGATGGTATGCGTGATGACAGATGTGTCGTATATTTTCAAGTCTTCGTAACTCCATGCCACCACGTCAGGATATCTGCGCAAAGCATCCGTGATTCCCCTCTTCTCTTCGGGCGTGCATACCTTTCCAATAAAAACATTCTTGGCATCCTCGGTCATTCCCAAGTTGTGAACATTGCACTGGCTGCTTATAGCCTCCTTTTTTGTTTACCGATCCTGATCCCTAATCTGATCTAGGTCGAATACACGCTCCAGCTGAACCATGCCTCTGGGGATCGTGTTGGTTTTCAGATTGATAACCCCTTCTATGTCTAATTCAACCTCCTGTGGACCAGCTTCATCGATTATTTGGGCAGCAAAGACGTCGGAGCTTGTGATGAACTGGAGTATATGCTTATCATCATTAAAAACCTGCAGGTGGGTGACATTGTCCGGGATCGATGGCGTAGATGTCAGCTCAACTGTGAACTTCTTGAGCCCTGACAACGAGAGGGGCTGCAACGTACTGGCCGCTTGAGCCAAGGCATCAGCTGTGCGATTCTGAGCACGAGGGATCAATTGTATGTTGACCGCATCTAGGCCCTCTAAGAGATCCCACACCCTGTGTCTGTAATTGGCGAGTCTTTGATCATGGCAGGAGTACAATCTCCTGACCTGCTTAACCACAAGTGTAGAATCCCCGAAGACTTGCAGTACTCTCACATTTTTCCTCAAGGCCATAAGAAGGCCAAGGACCAAGGCCTCGTATTCTGCCACGTTATTGGTGCAATAAAACTACAATCGATGGGCAGCGAGGAATGTCTTACCCGTTGGACTGATGAGTTCGATCCCCGCTCCAGCTCCTTGTCTTGATTTTGATCCATCAAACCGGAGCGTCCAGCACTCAGAGGATTCCTTATCTTCGGGTTTGATTGAGCCTTCGTTCTCTTTTGGCTGGACATCGGGCCTAGTGATCTTAGGAAGGCTTTCCTGGTTGAGGCAACGATCAGCAGGTGGTCTTGGTGGTGCCTCCTTTGGTGTTTCCGTCGGAGGAGCAGCGGCTTTCTTAACTTGCTCCACTACTGCTTGGCACAAGCAACAGTCGAACTCGGAGTGAGCAGCGTTGTGGACCCTACACCAATTCGACAATAATAGGTCTTGGAAATTCATCCTAGCTCCTAGGCTGAGCTGATCTCTTGCACATTTTCCCATAAACTCTTGGAAGCCATCGAGCAATCCCTAGTCGTCACTTTGAACCGGCTCGTCGTCAGCTTCCGCCAACACTTCTTCGTCCGGGGGCATTTGTTCGGAACCTGCCGAGGGACTGCATAATACCAGCAATACCTCATCTGCTCGTTCTTCCTGAAGCTCAAGCTCATTTTGGTAAGCGAAAGGGCGGTAATTCCCCAGGCCAGTCTCTGCGAACAACACCTCACTGAGATTATTGTATTCCGTGATCATATATTTCATCCGGGGTTCACGGTCAATACGAATCTGATTTGGCAGCCCCTTCCACAGCAGCCACATGTGAGACAAGTCGGTGGCGGTGTATCCGTTCAGCGCCTTAGTGAACTCTCTCCCCAGAATGATTCCATAGGCATCAGGTATGTCTGCCACTTGGATGTCCACAACCTGTTGTATCCGGGGGTCCGCAGCGATTTGCATGGGGATGCGGTTTATTTCGCCCATGTTATTAATCTCTGTTTTGTCGAGTTGGGTGACCTTTCTCTTTGAAGGCGTGGGGGTAATGCCAAGAGCCTTGCACACGACCAAGGGCATAACGTTGGCAGACGTGCCTGAATCGAGCAGGCAGTTGTGCAAATTCTTGCCAAAGATCCTAATAGTAGTCAGGAACGGGGGAGTTTTCGGTCTCCCTTGGAGGATACCGACGGGTGTGTCCATTTGAGCTATTTGGCCTTTGTTCCTGTCATTGCCTGTATCCTTGGTTTGTTTAAATTGCTGGTCCTTGGGAGGCTGTCTACTAGACCTCTCTGGCTCCTTTTCAGTGTATCTGCCAGCCGATTGATTCATGGGCATATGACTCCTTCTTCCGGTGTTGTCCTGTATCTCTTGTTCTTTCCTGGACTCCTCAAAGGTTACCCTCTTGACCGGGGTCTCTTGTGTCGTGCTAGATGAGGGAGTCCCATTTAGAACCCTGAAAAAGGCGTGCCTCATGGCAGAAACCTTGAGCAATTCGAAGGCCGACAAACTAATTTTGACCTTCTTGAACTCTTCCGCCACATATTCACCCATCTGCTCGATTTCAGAGCTAAAAGCTTGGCCTATGGGAGAACTAGGGGTTTGACTCTTGGTTTGCCCAAGCGGATTTTGGGTTTGGCTCTGAGGCTGACCTTGCGGTTGGTTTTGGGATTGGTTCTTGCTGAGATATTGGGCGGGTATATGAGGGAGCCCTAGGTTATTGCTAGCATTTGGATCAGGCGGGGTGGCGAAGTTGTTTGGTGGAGTAGAAGTGGTGAAGGGTCCGCCGGCTTGCCTATTCCTAAGGAAATAGGGACTTGACCGTTGATGGAACATGTGGACTTCATCGAAAAATGGCTCTTCTTCATCCATCGGACCGTTATCTACCGAATCAAAAAGCTGAGCTAGAGTTGATTTGTTGCTTACCTCTTGCGCTTTCTCATCCTTGATGGGGGCGGGCTCGGCTTCGGGCTCGTTGCGGTCTCCCCGTGGAAACGGCGCCTGATTGACCACCAGACATAAAAAATCATAGGGCTCCGATGGGACGATGTCCCTGCAGTTGGCATTATCAACGGCATTTTATACTTCTACTTGGAAGATTTCTGCAGCTGTCTGGAACTCAGGGCAGTCCAGCTCAGAATGCCTGCTGGTTTTGTGAAGTCGGCACCATTCGGACAAAGCTGCCTCGGCCAAATACACACCGCTGGATGTTCGGTCATTGCCTGCTGGTTGATCGAATGGCGTGGGGACACCACCGTTGTTGGGCCTGGTGTTCCATGTGCGGTTTTGCCTCTGGGAAGGTCTTCTTTCTGTGTTTTGATTGGAATTCTGCTCCCTCTCATAATTCTGCCCCGAGGAGGTGCCTGCTTCCCGGTTATCTCTGTTGTCTCTATTGTCTCGAGACTCCCGACTGTCCCTGTTGAGATTAGCCTGAAAGTTGCGTTGGGAGGCCTACAGCTGATTATTCTGGTTCTTCAGATGCGTCATCTCTGTGGACATCTTCTTAATCATTTCGGTTAGCTCCTCTAGCTTGTCCTTCTCGGCTGCACCTCCAAGCGACGGGGCCGGTTTTGGAGAAACGCGGGTGGGGCCGCTGGCTGATTTTGATATGCCAGAGGAAAATCCGGTCCTGATAAGTGCAACGGTGCTTGGGGCTGTTGGGAATATGCTTGCTGCTGTGGAGCTATTTAAGAATAGTTGTACTGCTGCTGGGGCTGCAAGTAAGATGTTGCGGGAGGCGCATAATTCAATGGCTGCCCCAGATGCGGCACCATAGACAATTGTGGCACCTGGTTCATGAGAGGAGTTTGGTGAGCAAACACCTGATTGAGCCCCTGAATTTGCATTGGGTGGGCGACGGGCCCCAAAGAGGGCAGAGGGCTGGATATATTTTGTCCCAAATCCGCACTTGCAATGACAGCTTCCACATAGGCGGTCAGTAAGGTGGCAGGCGGCGGGCGCATCCTTTTTACCAATGCCGCTGTGAGGTTATCTAGGGCTGCGTAGTAGACCGGCAAAGCAGCCACATCATTATGGAGGTATGGATCCTGAAGCCTCATGTGAACCCGATGGAAGCGATCATTGAAGGAGCCAATGGGTTCGTTGACCTCCCTTCTGATGGACATGAACTGCTGGTAAAAGTCAGCGGGATTGATAGGAATCTTGTACTTCTGCAGGAAGACATTCTTCATCAGGGTCCACGAGGTGATCGATCCCTGCGGCAGATTGATGTACCAGTAGAAGGCCTCTTCTCCCAATGAATGCGGAAAGAGGCGACACGCCACGTCCTCGTGACCCACCTGCATTTTGGTAATCGCCGTTTTGAATATCTTGATATGCTCTTCGGCTGTTCTTTGCATATCACGTGGATGGAATTTTGAACAAAAACCCTCCAGGTTCTTGGGCATATCATTGTAAACAGCAAAGTGTATGTTGAGAAGGGTTTATCATGAAGCGAAGCCACATGAGGGCTGTTGGAGAGCAGGGGATTTGGGTACATTGGCAGCCACAACCACAATTTAGAGCTACCACAGGCTATGTTTTACTGGGCTGTGCTTTGGTAGAAAGGGCGGAGGAGTGAACCGAGTACGCGGGAAGGAAGATGTGCAAATGCTGTTTGAGACGGTTGGGTGGAAGATGAAGGCCAACCATGAAGGTGGAGGTGAAATGGAGGCGGATGAAAAAGAGGAAGAGACGAAGCTGCTTCCTTGTGCTCATTTTGCCCTCGTGGGAGGCTGTAATTCTTCAAATTCTCCCTTGTTTGGTGCTGATCGTAGAATCCTTTGAAACCTTTTCGGGGAGAATGATCCGATCCGATCCAGCTTCGCTTTATCCCGTAGCTTAGTATCACGATCGTTGCCCTCCTTCTAGCGTCAGTTCTGTTGATGAATTGTTTTATGCACTTCTCGCGAGGCGATTAACGTAGATGCACTACCTCTTGAAAGACAATCTCCCCACAATCGGTGCAGAACTTACTATCCAAAGGTCTCTCGGGTGTCAGGTCATGACAATGCTAAGATACCTGAGTAGTTTGATGTGATTTGCTGGAATCACAAAGTGGCCTTACAGAAACACAAAGTATGGGCACAAAGCATGAAGTTGGATCTTCGAAAAAAGAGTTTTTAGCATAAAAGCAGTTATGTCTTGGCTGTAGGTTCAAACAGCAGTCTCAAACTCCATCTAATCGTTGGATTTGGCTTTATAAAGTGCAATAAACCTTGGTGTTGTTCAGTTTCTAAAGAAAGTGAAAAAAGAGTGAAGGGGAAGGAAAGTTCCTAAGCCTAAAGCTTGCTGCGAAGAGTAATAATGGAGTCCCTGCAATGGACAATTCCTTCAAAACAATATCCCACTTAACCAGGGATTTCACAGTATCATGGAAATTGTGCAATCTTCTAAGGGCTGTAGATTTTTATCCTTCATCCACCACATACATGCATGAACTAAAGATAAGTGTTTGAGGAAGCTTAAATCAGGTCCAGGCTAACTTTGCAAAGCTATCTACCTTCAGTAAACAGCAAAAAGTATGGACTAAGGGATCATCAACAAAGCAGAAATTTTTATGAACAGCCAACAACATTCCTAAAATTATCCAAATAACATGAACAACTAACTAAACAGCAAAGAGATCTAAGCTAACATATAAGATTGGAGAAATGAATCAATTAACATGAGAGAAAATAAGGAAATGCACCAAGTCAATGCTATTTCTCATATATTTCA